>QXVX01004423.1:28509-71492 GCA_013436065.1 Halocynthia aurantium | reverse complement strand
CATGGCATTGGAGGTTTGTCCCTTAAAAAGGTTAAAGATTCCAGTTGACATATTAATGTTTTGTCATTTTAATTTAGATGCAATGCGTCAGATGAAGCAAGTTTTGCCGTACGAGATCAGCTCCCTCACATGGATAAAAAATAACAAACTGAACACGGAGGAGGTATGCAACTCTTTGAGTTTGGTAGTAGATACAGTGTGGAAATTGAATGCTATGCAGTAATGTTTCAGGCCGTCTTTTTATCTGTTATTTTTAGATTTACTGCTATTGTGGTGGACCTGGAGATTGGTATCTGAAAATGCTTCAATGCGCCAGGTGTAATCAGTGGTTCCATGAAGGTTTATAATCTTTTTTTTTCATCTTGTGCTGTAGGAGAAAATGACAATGGTGTCGTTATAGTGTATAAATCTTGACTTACTATGCCTACCTTCAGCTTGCCTTCAATGCCTCGATGCTCCAATTTTGTACGGAGACAGGTTTTTTCTCTTTGTGTGTTCCATCTGCAACAATGGTAAAGAATACGTCAAACGGCTGCCACTCAAATGGTAAATAGGAATGAATTGTTTTGTGAATTGCTTCTCCGAGTACATTTTTCATTATCATTACAGGGTTGATATCTGCCATCTCATACTCTACAACATAACAATTGCAAAAAAAATCAAATACTACGATATTACCGACTTTATCGTACCTTTCTTCAATAAAAACTTTGATGCCTTGCGTCTGGGAGAGGTAAAAATCTCGGTTTAGTTTATCCACCCCTGTATGTTGCCTCATAATTATCATTACCCATAATTTCCAGTTGGCCAAAGATGTGGCCACAAGGTCTTTGCTGAAACAGAAGATAATGGAAACACTTCAGAGTAACAAATCAAGGTAAAGTCCTCGAAAATTGATTATAATAGATTCCATATTCAATATATTTTTGAACCGTTTAACAGATTCCAATGCGGAAGTGAATGCAAAAAGACAAAAGTAGTGTGGGGTTTGAGAAACCGGTCCCCACCTATCCCGCCCACTATCTTTCTGCCACATGGCATTGAAATAAACGACGAATCCCTGTCCACCCTCGATCTCAAGCACGGATCAGCATCATTGAGGTATCAAAAGGAGATTTATTTTCTAATAAAATTTCAGAATAATGCAATCTAAAACTTTGTTAGTGACTCACCTACACCTCTGAAGAAGCAGGGACCATGCCAAGTTGCGAACAGCACTTCACCTATCAGCAAGCAAAGCCTATCTTGTTCGGTAAATACGATAGCTAACATTATTTTCATTTTTTGTATATTTTATACTCAAGATCTTTATATTGCAGATCAATGGCAGAAGTCCAGTGAAAGATTTAGTCAAAAGTGGCCTCTTTAATCTGAAATCCTCAATAGAAGCCTCACAAAATGATTTCTACCAAAGGTATTATATGATAGATTTATTGAATTCAATTTTCAGTAAAAATTCCAAACTTTAAACATTTTACTTAAGTGATAACATGCCACCACCTAAACGAAAAAGAGGAAGGCCAAAGAAACGACCTTTCGAAAGCACCACAATGACTAGAAAACGCTCATCTTCAATTTCTTCCTTGACGTCTTCCAGTTCTCTTTCGAAACAAAGCTTCGCAGAATCACGGAAAAGAAAAAGAAAAGTGAGGATGTCATTTGAAAACTTTCGTCCATAACTTCGTCCGATTGATGTTCATTTCTTGTGTTTTCAGTTCTCCGATGCCTCTCGAGATTCTGTAGGATCTTCAAGAGGTTCAGATGTGGGTTTGTCCAAACTATGGGCTCTGAACAACGCTGTTTTGAATGATGAAACTTCTTCTTGGTAAGTTTTTTATTGGTTTGTTGTTACTCATTGAGTTCTTTTTTGTTCTCATGTTGTTGTGTTCTTTATTAAGTTCTTCTGGTAGTTTGGAAAGAAACAATGATTGTAACACTCTTCGGGAAACCATAGCTCGGTACTTCGGCGCCGAGGGTAGGGTGGAATGTGGCGAAAGGTTTAGGGTTTGTGGCAAGCGAGTGACGCGGGCCAGCGATGGCACAGAACGTCACGAATATCTCATTGAATGGGAAGGTTATACTGCGGGTGACTTGGATTACTTGCGAAAAACTTGATTCCTTTCTGAGTTGGATTCAGTTTTTATTTGTCTTGAGAATCTGATTCGTCAGTTTCTTTTAGGTGTTAATATTCTTGTCTTCAACTTCTTCTGATGATCATGATGTGTGTTATTGACTATAACCAAGAAACAATCATCAACACTAGAAAGGATTCTTTGTGCTTTTCTGGCATATGCAGTCAAATTTCATTCCTTACTTCCAGCCTGGAAAACTTGTAATTGGAAGTTCTTTTATGAACCTGTCTTGTCTTCTTTCTATTTTAATTGTTTTATCTTAATGTATTCAATTTTGGGCTCTGTTTACTTGGATTCAGAAGAGTCAATAAAGGAAAAAACAGAAAGCGATTTGTATGGTTATGGTCTTCTGAATGCTGTGCCCTGGAGTATTAAAACATGACTCATTCCTCTGGTATTAGAAGTGCATTTAGAATGTGTCGAACTAAGGTAAAAGAAAATATTGCAACGATTTCGAGCGGTCAGTGCTAGCTACTGTACTGCTGCTGCGTCCTATTACACCATTCGCTTGATTCACTTTAACAGTAGATATGCATTCAGGCCCTTTGCGTCGAGCTGTCAGTCCTCGTCTTCGACCAAAGATAGACCGCAGTACTTTGACAAACAGCGAATTGTACAGAGATATAGGAAAACACTCACAAATACGACGGGAACGGCAATGATAAACAAGAATAGGCCCATACACACGGATATAACCACATAGAAATGCTGGCAGGGACAAATCAAGTGACTTTCAGGAACGTCCAAAATATGCTTTCCTATCACAGAATATCCTCTGTTAGACGGAGTGGTGCATGTTGTCGAGGACACTTGAACCATTGAGTTCTGAAAATGTCTGACTATTGTTTCGTCGCTTATTTGCGGATTCGTAAAGTTTTCGTAACCACCGTCTAACACGATTTTCCTCCGTGTTACAAACCAAATCAACGGCAGCAGTTTACAGTCGCAGTTGATTGGGTTTCCGAACAGCCAAATTGCTTGGAGGTTAGGTGCATATTCTGGATTGATTTCTACCGTATCGCTCGTAACAGACGACGAAAATGATGAAGAAAGTGGATCCACGCTGGCGTTACCAATGTTGAGTGTTTGCAGAGAACATCCGTACAGGAAAAGATAACGAAGGTTTTGAAGACGAGTGAAGATCTTTTCGGGTAACCATACCAAGAATGGATTCCTTCGAGATGTAAAAGAGGTCTTTGATTGATTGAATACTTGGACAGATGTATAAGAAATTATTTACCTGTTTAAAAATAAGTATTCTAGTCCTGTAGCCCCAGCAAAAGTATCCGACTGTAGACTATGCAAGTCGTTAATAGATAAGTCTAACACTCGCAACTTTGGCATGAACAGAAAGGCCTCCGGAGTCAATTCGCGCATGTTGTTCCGACTCATGTTGAGAATCTCCAAGTTCATAAGGGCTTGAAGTGCAACAACGTCCTCTGATGTGAAATTCGATATCCGATTTTGACCGAGATGTAGCTCTTTCAAGCTGCGAGGCATTCCCGAGGGAACGAATGCAAATTGGTTTCCCGTGAGCCTGTTGCAAAAAATAAATAAAAAAGATCATCCGTGCATCTAATAATCTGGTGATTCAAACGAAGTTGAGAAAAAGGGAATTCAGCTGCATTTCAAATAATTCCGATTCTGCCTACTTACCTCAAAGTTTCCAGTGGTGTGTTCCTCCCAAACACATTGGACGAGATGAATTTTATGTTGTTGAATTCCAGATTCACGACATTAAGCTGCGGTAAATACCTCAACGTCCTCTCTTGAATGATTTCTATTCTGTTTCTGGATAAATCTATCGTCTTCAAGTATCTGCAAATGTACAAGGAGAAAAATGTAGTAAATTTTCTCAAATGACTTCTCCTTTGTTAATGCAGTTTAAAGATATTTTATTTTCAACTCTGAAAAGTTCACGGATCAACTTTAAAATAACGCTGCCGAGTTTTATTTTGGTTCGAGGGAATTTTCTTGCGGATTTTTTGCATTATTTATGGATTGTTCGACATTGACATGTTAATCTAAGTCGGAATCATGAAGGAACAGTTCAAGAAAAGTGGAAAAGTTTCTTAACCCGCCGGTTTCATGGTTTCATGCATATCGACTTCCAAGATTTCATAAGGAAGGAATCGTTCGCAAGTCGGTTACACATCGGAATATTTTGAATGAAATTCAGTAACTTCATATTTGAAAGGGTACTTTCTAACCTTGTCGACGAAAAGGAATGCGACTCGACCAATGGGCCTATTTCGTTTCCACCCAGTAGGATATTTGTGAGATTGTGTAGGTTTGTCGAGTACTGGTCCAGGTACATTAGACACGGTGGTACCATGTGGAGAAGATTGTCTAAAAAATGGCGTACATCAGGAAAAAATACAGAATGAAATTCCTCTACAGATTTTCACTTAGTCTCAGATCCCACTCACCTGTTAAATCCAATAATCTCAACGGTGAAATTTTTACACCAGACAAGTTGAAAGCTGTTACACTGACGGATTCAATGTAATTCGATCGTAGAAGAACGTACTTCAGTCTTGACAGATTTTTAAACGCAATGTTGTCGACTGTTTCCACAACGTTTTCACTAAAATCGACTGAAGTTGCCTCCGAATATTGTTCCTCTACGACGGGAAGTTTTACCAGCCCTTTATCGAAGCAATCAACTCGCCTAGATGTGCCGCTGGCGTTACAAAGACACCTTTCGAAACAGTGTTGTACTCTGTCTGACTTTCCACCAGATATAAGAAGAATCAGGATCGTTGAATGAGTAACGACATTAATCACATTCGATACAATCGAGACTGGTCTATGGTATATATTTCTACTATCACTTCCAGTTTTCTCCCGGCAAGCAGACCGCTGTTCTAACATATTGCTGTATTCAAAAAGAGAAATGAGATGACTGAAGAAGTTCGAATGCATATGCAACATCTCCCTATCTAGCTACCGAATGAAGTCCAACTTGCACTCCAAAAAATCAAGAAATTCTAACAATATCCCTCAAAAAATTCCACATAACATCAGCCTCAAATTCATGGACAACAAGTTTTAAGTAAACTTTATATATCAGTCTTTACTATCTTTTCTGAAAGTAAAATAACGGAACCCGGAGGGAGTCGTTCTGCTTTCAATTAAGAAGATCAACTTCGATCTTGTTTGCTTTCTCATTGACTTAAATGTGGATCGATTTTACTCAATTAATTAAGTCCGTTCGAGCTAGTAATTCCCTAGTTGCCAAAGATGCATTCGAAAGTTTCGTGACCATCTGTCTCCGGTAATAAACAACCTATAAGGATTTAGTAGATTTGGTCAGTATGGCCAATCTGGTACTCCACACTCACAATCTGGTACATTCAACTGTAGTAACATCTACTAAAAGTGTTTGTTCCTGTCTGTTCGGAATTATATAAATTCTCAAAGACTATTCGCTTAGTTAGTTCAATGGCGAGATAATTTCGGAAATGCAAAATAAATATTCCCTGGTATCTTGTTCAGTTGAACTTGTAACAAAATAGCTCTCAATGCGAAGAAATGGAAAATACAAGCACCTTCTTATCTTGTCTGGTTCCTATATTTTCAACCAAAACTTCTACTGTATCTACTACTGTTGTGAATCGTTCGTTGACATATGATGCGTTCAAAAGTCTATCGACCGAGAACCTACAATAAATATACATATACTCTTACGAGTCAGGCTAATGCACTTCCCTGATTACCCATGGGTATACAAGAACTACTCGGAAGAAAATTTCGTCGCTATAACTTTAGGTGTACATTAGCAGTAAAAGCAGACTGAAATAAACACAGCGAAAATCGATCGTTTTTGAATGCTACGAAATAATCCACTGCCAAAGTTTGTTGGCTTTAAACAACAACCCTAAACGAATTCCCACGGGAGCGAAGTTTATGAATAGCTTTAGATATCTTAGGAATTTACGGAACAATTTATTTTTGGATCGCTGAAGTATGGCGCCTTCCTCAATGGATATAAATTACTCAACACTAAGTGATGACTATGTTACCGACACATATATTCGTAGCACTGAACAGGATGAAAGTATAGTATGTGGATGAATCTAATCAACTGGCAACGATGTTGTATTTTACTCCTGTAACTGATCTGATATTCCTGAAGGAACTCTTATTTGCTTCATGCTGCTTTATCTTCTGTATCACACTGAGTTTTTTTCCTCGTGTTTATACTCCGCACATCATGCAGTCGTGAAATATACATGAGAGGCTTAAAAGATTAGGTGTCCTTAGGTAATGCATTTTCCCTGTATATAGTCTAAACGCCATGTAGAATTTTCTTTCCGTGCTGTTTCTCAATTGCATTACCTTTTCGCCTCACAATAGATCCACCTAATTGCTGAATAGACTTTACCGTCTATCTGCAGTGTTAATAAATATTTTATGGTGATATAAATTTCACAATTGTAGTCCTGGAAATACAGAGACCTTGCAGGAATTTGAACATCCACAAATTGTTTTTATAAAAAAGAGGAAAATATCTACTTTTCCCAGGAATTTGATCAATTTTATTCGTTATGAATAATTTCCCGATTCAAATGTGATACTAAATAAATTCAGCTACTCAATTCGACTTCTTTTGTACTGCTCTTTACACGGAACAAAACTTAATACCATGAATAGGTTCTGTTACTGGAAGTTCCACCCATTGTGTTTTTACATAATTACCAATCCGTGTAAAAGGGCGGCTCTCTACCGATACTATTTAATAACACCTTTGAGCTTCGCAAGGCGTGACGGTACTATTGTAGGAGTTGGTCTCGGTCTTTTCTGTTACATATATTGATTCTATTTCCAGTGGTTACGCTGATTTTCCTTCTTAATTAGCTCACTCCATTGCTTTACTGTCTAATCGATTCTTATGGTACGATTATCGTATTGAAATGAAATAAAACAAGTAACAGCAATGACTCTTACAATACTAATGGATCTATTGAAATTTGAATTTCAAGATTCCTTGTTCTGTTCTACCTGAACCAAACGCGTAGGCTCGTATTACTGACCTTGAAAGTCACCTACACTATGTTCGTGATTAATACTACGAGTGGATGTGCCAACCAGATGCCTCATGGTTGATATCCTTTTTGCACACTACGAAATAGAGAACTGTATCACGAATACTTATGGGAATACTATATCAACAGGACATCACTATAGCGTCGATGAATAGATTTAAGAGCTTACATGCACGTGAGATGTCGAGTATGACGTCAAATCTGTAGCACCCGACAATTCGTTCAACAGGAAGAAAGGCGCTTTATAACGACGTGATAGAATAAATGATGGTGACAAGTTTTGGAATGGTCTTCGACTGAAGTAGTTTCGCAATATATCTACAACAAACTACGGTTATCCGCGGATCTCAAGGCTGAGTTTCGAATCCAAATATCGCATACACTTCTGGTACAAATTCATTTCCTCGGTACGTGGATTTGTTCTAGAACCGGGAATCATATAGCAAATACAATACCAATAGGGTGGTATGATTATTGCGCAAGAAGTTCATTTCCTTTAAGTTGAGAATTACAGTATCCGATAATTAAAATGACATTGGAAACTGTTCAGTACCTTATGTTACAATTCATTGGGCTTTTAATATCTTTATTTATCATCTTCGGCAAAAGACTGATCAAAAGCAAGGCGACCGGTTGTGTGAAGTTTTATTTCTGTACATAAAAACTTACGAACATTCGATAGATTCATGCCAATTAATACATCGATATTGCCTTTTCAGGTAAAGACACGATTGACATTTAAGTTCTGTAAGTAGATAATGAAGCAATTTTCTTTTAAATGTTCATCTTCTATTGAGGCCAATTAGATCCAATGCATCCAGCGCTCACTCTGCCAAACTACAGGACAGTAGACATATCACCAGTTTGGTGAACTAAACGAAGAAAGCTACGGTGTTGCAGAAAAACTTCAACCTTTGTGGTAGCTGCGAAGGAGTTGGAACAAAGTAGGACAGATAAGATGCTATTTCTAATGTTTTAAAAGACGCGTATTTCACCCTATATGGTAGTTGGGCAGATATGGGAATTTTTGTAGAATGAGTAATATCCCGAGGTAGTGTATAAAAGCATAGGAGTTCGAAAAAATCGGAACAGATGAATAAGACTCTGTTCTCCTATTTTTTTAGTTTTACTGGACGTGTTACATACATCTTCTTATCCTTAGACACCACACGTTATAAATCAGATTGAATTCAAAATTATTAAATTCGAGATTATTTAGTTGCTGTAGTTAGATATTACAGAAAAAAATCGTGTTAAGTTTAGATTAACAGTAAGTATATCTAGTTGTTCAGCAAGACGCAAAGTAAAACGCAATAATGAGGGTTTTCAAGATGAAAGGTAAGCTTCTAGATTGATTAATAGGTGCTCCTCACTTAACGAACGTTTCGTTTGATGCACGCTCAGTCTTACGACCGTTAGATAATGTTTATATTAAAGAACTTTACGAATTTCTTTTAAATTGATACTTGGCAAGTTTTCATCCTCTCATGGACGACAATCAATCACTATTCAAAAATATTTCATAACCTTGTTCGTTGGAACGAATTCTGGTCGTTAAGTGAGGAGTGCCTGTATTATCCAACGATAGTTTTTGATATTTTTTTTCACAATTCAAATTATTACTGAGCTTGTGTCACATGAGTTATGTCCGCTTGAATTATTTTATCACCCAGGGATGCTATTCCTCATCTTGGCGTCCTCCTGCTACTCTCTACCCTTTTCAAAGGATGCATGTAAAGATCTGGCTGACGGAAGTAGAAAGCAGTACGACTTGGATGTTGTGAACGAATGTCATGGTATGTATGAGACTTATCTGCATAAATGTTAGTATGCCACATTTACGTAAAACTTCATCCAAGAACATGGCTTCCAAAACGTTACTGCCGACCAGACGCACCCTTTTGTAATATATATATGTACTGTATGAGAAAGTATTATGTTCATGGGCGGGTTGAAAATAATATGAAAAGTACTCTTTCACTTAATTTACGTTGAGTCTTTACTTGTCCATCTTAGTATGTTTTGACACGTCATACATCGAGTAATAAGAATTTACCTTTTGAGTCATGATTATAAAAACGTATTTGCATACATCCTAAACGGACCATCCTCTGGTAGAATGAATTCTTAGAATGAATGAGGACTGCTGTTCCTCAGTTTCCTGCTATGGAATTTGGATATGGGAAACTCCTTTGTCTCTCTGTATATTTTATTAAAAATTAATACCACGTTTACTGTTGGCCAACTGGGATGAATGTTTATGGGACTGAAAATATCGAGAATGTTACTACTATAAGCAATAGCGAAAACAAAAATTGAAATGGATTATTTTTCACACTTGACGTTATTAGAATGTGAGTGGGTTCCGATGGGGATGCGAGACTTCACCATTGCAGATGCCAGTATCTTCAGTAAGACAGGAGTCCCGGAAATGTCGAGGCTGGGAAATCCCGCAGGAGCTTGGTGCGCTTCAGAAAATCCTGCCGATTACATAGAGGTTGTGTTTCCCATTTCTTCTAAAAACTGTGACTACTGCATCCGTTGTATTTCTTGCAACTTACATTGCTTCCTCTTACCTCATCTTGAATAGTGAATTTACATTGAATAGTGCATTAGTCATTAGTCAATTCTATAGAGATGGAGTTTACCATATTGAAATTATTGTAAGCAAGGGCATTATTTAAATATTTAAACTGCGTATAACATCGTTTTATCGTTATCTTTATATAATCCAGGTCGACTTTGGTGGGCGAGAAGTGAAATTCGGTGGTTTCGACATCCAAGGCTTCGATTCTTCGTGGGTAACGGTGTTCAAAGTCTCCTATAAAGATACTTCGGGAGTCTATAAGTTCGTAAATGACGAAGAGGGAAACGAAAATGTGAATATTGACTATAACTTTCGCACAGTATTATAGTTAACTGGGTATCATTCATGAAGTTCTAGTCTCATAATTTTTTTCATCACAGTTATTCGATGGCAACTCCGATGCGGATATGATAGTGAAGCGTTCTTTACAGCTGCCAGTTTACGCCACCTCCGTTCGTTTGTATCCTGTCGCCAGCCATAAGCAAGCTTGCTTGAGATTTGAGCTGTTTTCCTGCACAAAAGGTTTTCTTGCGTTTCTAATTCTTGAGATAGATTTTTTAAATACTTCGACTCTAACTAATGAAGTATTTGACTATAGATGAGCCGGTGATCCCTTCCGATCCCGTCCTCGAATCAGAACCAAGAGCTATTGCTAATTACGGTATCATAATTACGTTTTTAAGTTGACTTTCTGCTAAATGCTGAGCTTGGAATAATACGATGCTGCTTGTTTCAGATGGAAGAAAGGCACAACGCAAATGTAAGTTCGACGTATCGAAAAATTCGGGAAAACGCTGCCTCAAATACAAGAAAGATATTGATAACTGTGATCTACCCGTGTGTATGGATAAAGGGACAGAAGGTACACAAGAATTCAGACAATACTAGTTGCCTTGGCTCCAGCTTCCGTATGTCATCAACCAATGTTTATTTGAACCGTGCAGGCAAATACGAATCCGACATAGAATTGACTCCGGATACGAGAGAGGCTCTAGAGAGTGCGCTTGGCATGTCTACGAAGGGGAACCAAAAGTTCCGACGTGGGGCGTCAGCCGGTATCAGTCGATGGACTGATTACAAAAGCGGAGATAACTTCCTCGTTCCTTACACGATCACCAATGGATTTAGTAATAATTACTTTTACTGTAGTACTACATACTAAGTACTGAGTTCCAAGAACGTGTACATTTTATGCGAATAACAAAAGAAGAATGTTAAATTATTTTCATCAGACGCCTATGATACCAGCGTCATACAATCAGCAGTCGACATGATAGCTGCAAATACTTGCGTTAGATTGGTACGACGGAGTAACCAGCCGTTTTACATTCGATTCCAGCGAGGCAGTGGATGCTCTTCACCTGTGGGCAAGTCTCGCTTTACTCCCAACGCGGTAACATACCATCATCTTTTGAAATCCTGTTTGCATAATACAAACTTTCCAACATTACGTGCGAAAAGAAGTACTGTAAAAATACAATCGATTTGTCATGCCTGTATGATTCCAATTCAATTTTGTATTTCAGATCTCTTTAGGCACCGGGTGTGTATACACTGGCACTGTTGTTCACGAAATTCTTCATTCTCTTGGATTCTGGCACGAGCAGAGCAGACCAGATAGAGATGCCCATGTCACTATACAATGGGCAAACATTCAGAGAGGTAACTACTACCTTGAAAGTTCTATTAGGAATCTCATCTGCTACCTGATTGTATCAGTGAATGTACTGTGATGATTCTTATAGGGCTGGAATACAATTTCCAAAAGCGCACAAAGCAAGAAATCAATTCCTTTGGATCGCCTTATGACATCGGTTCCATCATGCATTATCAATCAACAGCATTTTCCATAAATGGCCGGCCGACAATTGTCGATAAACAGAATCAACGCATCAGAACTCAGGTATGTTCTTGTTATTTCCGTTTGTACCTTTTAGAACTCCCGCTGTATTTTGGATGTCAAGTGGGAGATCAAGACAAATAATTGTTGCAATCGTTACAAAAACGGAAGCAAATGATTTCTCATAAAGTATTTTTTTTGGACTTTTAGTACGATTTATACCAGTTTGTAAAATGAATCTGTGACGGTGTTAAACATGGTCGTCTAATAGTTATATTGTAATTGCCACAGAGAACACAATTATCCCAAGAAGACATCAAGCAAATTAACAAAATGTATGATTGCAAGCAAACGGGAGGAGGTCAATCTACAACCACTGCCGAACCCAACACCCCAACTACCGCCCCTCCGTCAACCTGCGATGACGAGCATACCTCTTGTTCTTACTGGGAAGGAAGGGGCTACTGCGAGAGTTCCTCCATATATGTTGATTATATGAAGGAAACCTGCAAGAAGAGTTGTGATTTATGCACTACTGGTATGTTAATATCCCACCACTAGGCTACGTTAAGAAGTATTTAATATTACTATTGAAACAAAGGGAAATTCAGGGGAAAAGGGAAATCTGTCCGTACAGGTCATACTTGGGGCCTACATTATTCAGCTATCTGGTTTTAGGATTGGGAATTATGATAACCTTATGGTGTGAAGAAGACATTCGAGCGGGAGGCCTTACGGTCCTGAATATTTACGTAATATATGATATAAATCATGAATGCAGTAATAGGGCCCGACATTAGCCACGTACCTACTCACATAATAAGATACGCCTAGTTTCGCTCGAGTGATCTCAGACGAAATTTTTTACACAGGTAAGAGCTGCAAGGACCTGAATAGCAGTTGTTCAAGTTGGTCAAAGTACTGTGAGGACGCGAGGTTTATAACGTACATGAAAGAAAATTGCCCAGCCACTTGTAAGACTTGCCAGACGCCGTAATTCCACAGCTGAAGATATCGACGTCAGTTAGGTGATCATCGTCGAATAGATTGATAACTGTTAATTTCTCTCTCATTATATTCCACAATTATAATCTACTACCAATTATTAAACAATTAATTTACATAACATAATAAATTCTCATCTGACGCAATGTTTAAATTTCGCGAAATGTTCACTCCGTTCCGAACAGAATTTGAAAGACATTGTGATTCTAATTGCTCAGATAGCTCAGATCCCAGGCAAATTAAAGATAGGAAAATATTTTCTTTTCATATGAGCGTTCAGAATACTGGAAAGCTTCTAGGCACCTGATCTAAAGTCTCCTATTGAGATACTCAGGTACGTCGAAAATATTCTTAAAAGCTAGTTCAGTTTCAAGTCGGTGGAAGGAATAAACCAGTACTTTTTGTTCAGGTTCAGATTTATGACAATTAGATTATATATTATATATAATCTTGCAAAGAAATTACTACAGACTATACATAATGACTGCCTTCAGCGAACGATTACGGTTTATGAATCATTCTCATAATTTCGGAGATTCTTCTTGTATGTTGAATGAACATGATCGAAGGCACTCTTTGCTTTAGCAGCTGCCTTTGTGGCTAATTCAGCTGCCGTGTCCGCAGCAGCGCTAAGTACAGTCCTGGAGAATAAGTATCGATATGGGATTATATATATATTATATATCTCAACAACTCGAATATATCAATCAATTTTAAATATTTCAAACGGGCCTAAAAACAGAATTCCAAACTTGTATACGAATACGCTGTATTGGTATAGCATCTTACTTGGTCGAGTGGATAAATTTTTTCCATTTGTCCCCCCAAGTATTTTCCTCATTGCTGCTGCTTGTTCCTAAAAGTAAAAATGCTCACATTATAATAACAGGTTTAGCTTTACATCTCCTTGCAATCTCGCTATTCCACTCACCTGGAGTAGGAGAAGCATTGGCGACAGCTACCAATGATACCAGACATAGAAGGACAACAAACTTCATGGTCGCATACAGTAAATTAAAACTCTCAATTTCTGGCATGGAAATGCACCATTGTGGATCATTAATTAATAAATAATACATGCCAAACGATA
Source organism: Halocynthia aurantium (assembly GCA_013436065.1). NCBI lineage: Eukaryota > Metazoa > Chordata > Ascidiacea > Stolidobranchia > Pyuridae > Halocynthia > Halocynthia aurantium. The sequence goes on along the minus strand of QXVX01004423.1, from coordinate 57,790 downwards.
TGAACTACTCTAACCTCTGTTTTCCCTACCCTAACCTCCTTTTCACTACATTGAACCGTAATATGTTAAACGAGTACTGTATATATCTAGTGTCAACCGGACAGTGGCAACCATCCTGCTATCCACAGAACAGTTCGGTCTCGTAATGTAGATGCTGTTATATATATTCCCTATATCTCTCTCTATATATACAGTATATATGGTACAGTGGCGCAAATTTGTTTGCTTCTAGACGAGGTTGTTTGTCAGTCGCGCCATTTTATCTGCCTAATTGCAAAACACAAATAATCGCTTGTACAAGCATGACCTAAATTAAATCTGTTTTTGTCTTACTAATCAGATTTTAACTTGTTGTGTAACCAAAAGATAAATATTTTGAAAACCAAACTCGACAGCATATTTGAAGAAAGACACCGTTCGTACAAAGGTCAGTGTATTAAACAAATAAACAGGCAGCAATCTGCGATAGGATTGAGAAAGGCATTTCTTTGAACAGGTAGGCAATGCTGGATAACATTTAATACTCGATTGAATGTGGTAAGTACATTTATCAGGTAAGTCTTTCGTTCCAACTTGTCGTCATTCCATGTTTGTAAATCAAAAATTGAATTTCTTGTGTCAGATGTTCGGTATTCAGTGATTGGACGGCCCGACATACTTTATGATCATCATATGTGTGGCAAATATATGTTTGATTAGTTAAAGAGCTGCAAATGATATAGTAAATGATGCAAATGGTGCAAATGATGTAGTGATATCACTGCCACATTACTTGCGCAATGAAGCCTCAACACATCGGCACAGATATTTTGATCCTCACGGATCAAAAGTTTATTTTACTACCAGTTCCTGGTTATTGAACCACAGCGCCATCTACCCGCTAACACAATTGGCAAGTTTGAGCACATTGCTTCTTCATCAGACTCCTAAGCATTGGCATTTTGCAATATATTCTCATGGAGTTGCAATCTTTCCTGATATCAGAACACCGAAGATGTTTGTCCCCCTTGTTGCCCGTATTGAAGCAATTGTACATTCGGTTGATCTGCTCGATATCTGATGGACTCATCTCTTTGCTCTGTTTGTTTTGTTGGCAGGAGATTAAAGAATAATATACTTGTTAATCAAGTGTTTTATTTTTACATCTTCTTACCTGAGTTTGGAGTGGATTTCCCGCTAAATCTAGTAAAGTGGGAAGTCCATTCTTCGAGAACGCCATTGTTTCGTAATGCATAATCGATTTAATGTCGTATGGCAATCCGTAAGAGTTGATGTCGACGCTTGAGAATTTTTGAAAGTTTTCTAAATCGTCTGAATAAGAAAGCTACATTGACTGAGTATCTAATTACAGTGTTGTTTTACCATTACGGACATCGCTTACTCGATTTGATATTTTCATCTACTATCTGAATGTATTCGTTTCGATCTGGCCTGCTATGTTCATGCCAAAATCCTATCACGTGCATTATTTCGTGAATAACCGTGCCTTTTGTATCACAGCCTCGCCCAATGGAGACCTATAAAATATCGAAGAATTGAATTCAACAATCTGTCGACAAGACAGATTTTACTGATTACTGATACTGCTAATATACGGAAGGTCCTTGATGCCGATTCTAGTCTTTCCCTAAACTAAGAAAATGCTCGGTGGAACAGATTTCATACTTTATTGACTCCGGAGTTCATGCCGACGTTTGCCCAGCATCCACTACCTACAACAAACTCAACGTAGTTGTTTTCGTTAGCTCGTTTGTCGAGACGTATACAAGTATGTCTGTGGAAATCATCAATTGCTTCACTAATTGCTCGTCTTGCTTGTCGTCCTAAATAGCAAGTAATGAAGAATAAAGGAAGAGATAAGCAATCACTGATTGTTTTTAAGGTAAAATCTTCAACTTTTTAGATCTATTGGCTTCTTCTTTCCTTCAGCAAATAGTTCGATTGTAAACTGTATTAATGTGGATATAGCCACATGTTTCTATTTGAATAACATAGCGAGTCTAGCAATGCAGTTTTCATGTTTGTTTTTTCCTAATTACCTAGATAGGGATTGATAGTATACGGTATAGTGTACGTGTTTCCGTTCTTGCTTCTTGGCCATCTTTCGTTATTCCTCGATCCGGAACGATAACCTCCGCCGAGTAAATGTATTAACCTTGATTTAGTTCTGTCGTTCAGGAGGATGTCAGATTGATAGAGTCCTGTAGAGCAGATATAGTCTTGAAGTATACAGTACATAATGCTTTATATTTGATTAGTACAGTAACCTGTATGGAAATTTGTTCTGCATTGACACGTTGGACATCCATCGGGTCCGGTTTGATACCAGATGCAGGATCCTTTGCAGTCTCTTAAAACGTTGACCGTACACTTGTTACGACCTGTAATAAAGAAATCCGCTCATCAATTTCAGAAGCATAAGCAAACAAATTATATATCCAAAATTCAAATCTATAATATCGCTATGATAACATAGCACGGATCGCGGTATTTTCACCTCGCTTCAGCACGACGGATGACGCAGATTTGGGTTGCGCATTCCCCCACTTGTTTGAACCTCGAGTTGTGCACACCAGTAATCCGAGCTGCATGCATTTTCTATCTCTTGATTTGGGTTGAATTCGTAATGAAGAAGTAAATACAGGAGCGATAAAAATATAGTTGGTAGCGTTTCCATGACCAATAGTTTCCATGAATCCCTGTAAAATCGAGATATGTCGGGATTTTTTTTTTTTTAATTTAGATGAAAGGGTATTTCGATACGAACTATCTCTTTGCTTTCTTCTCTTTGTACATTTCTGTAACTTCCCTTACGATTCGCGAATAAGACTGTGAACGGACTTTCCTCGGTTGATGTGTTTTCGAAAACCACTCCTGTGATCCTAATTTCCGTATTCAGATTTATCTAAGGAGTAGCGAATAGAGATGGTGGTTGTTCAGTTGTAAGTTGTTGTTTTTAAACAGAATTAGCCTTACCTCTATAAAGTTGCTAGCCCTCAACTGCGGACACATCTTAACACGGCTTTTAGATTGTTGTATTGTGACACCTTTACTTGGACTTATAATACTTTGGAGGCGATCTGGATTCAAATATTTCACGTTGCATTCTAAAAGCGAAATTAGCAAATATTAGAAGGTATAGTTAAGTTCGTAAATATATATTGAATCCACAAATGATCTAAACGATGGTATCTTTTACCGTGACATGTATTGACAACCCATATAGGATACTTTCGTTTTCCCTCGGCGATATCGTTACATACATTATCTGGCGCCGCGTCGACCAATCCAACCAATAAAAAATAAATAACAAAACCTGGAAAATTGCAAGAAAAGTATTTCTGATTATCTGTATTTTGCCAACATACAAGAGAGGACTGTTTTCAAATCGATTTGAATTAGAAATTTCACTTACCGAATCTTTTCATTTGTTCTGATAGCAGTTCACCTCTTGTGCCAGGAATACTAAGGTAACTCTTATATACTCTATACAGCTTCGTAATTTTTTTCGTTGTATGTATTGCTTTTTTACTTATGAGTTAGTTATGACATTCTAGTGCGTATTTATCGTTATAGTGAAATTTATTTAGAAGCCTAATTGATTGTAATAGAGGTAGAAAGTATGCACTGTAGAGAGAGTCCGAGGTTTCTCATATAAACAGTTTAGAATTTGTTCTCGCAGACAACATACTTCGTTACTATGATGAATGCTCGAATGCGATAACATACTTGCATTCTAATCGAATTGATATTATGATATTATTTTGCTTTAGTTCTTACAGAATGATATTAAAGTATTTGTGATTGTGACAGATCTTACTGTAGTGAGATAGGGTCGGGTCATGAACTTTTTTTGTCATTTTCTTGCCGTTCGTAGCCAATGATGTATTACTATAGAAACTGAAGGGAGAGGACGCACTTTAAAGTGTCACTGAGAGGGTTATACGACGGAAGAGGAATGCCGGGTATTCAGCATGGGCCTACAATTTTCAAGGGAAGGCACACCCATTGGTAGAAACAAGGTGTGAAACTCCAAAAGTATATACAGTAATCCCTCACCTATCGCGGGTATTACGATGCAGAGCCTCCCGCGATAGGGGAAAATCCGCGAAGTAGAAACCCCAAGTTTATTTAACAATTTATTTGAACGTATGTTAAACCATTATAAATCATTCACACACTCTTATTTAACTAATTAACCTTTCCCACAATCATTTGACCTGTTATTTAATTTTTTCAAACTTTTATCGCTTAAACATACTAGTACTGTGTGGCTCGGCATTTATCATGAAATAAAATACATACACCCTTACATTAAAATACATACAATACAATATTACATAGAATCCGCTATGTAGTGAATCCACGATAAGTGAAACGCGATATAGCAAGGGACGACTGTATAGTATATTGTTGAGAGATGCAGCCGATATTTTCATCATGTCCGGGCCCATTACCGTCTAATGAACTCAATACTAACCTAAGATGTTGATAATACTAATATAGCAATGCGTTATTATCATGAATATCTTGCATTTGTGTGACTTTATTGAAAAATTGGATTAAATCTAATACTGAATTCAAGTATACGGATTAACACAATGTATTTGATCACAACCGAAAGCCATATGGAAGCTTCATTCTCTATAAATTCCAATGTAAACTTAGCGAAGTATATTTAAAATGACGTTTACTTATTATATTTACTGATATCCGTATCCCGGTTAGTTTAAATCTATATAATTGTATTGTTCAGTAAATTAACCTTGGCCAGGTTTTCGACGACGCCGAGGCTGTTTTCTTTTTTTTGGTTTTTCAGTCGCTTCAGTCGTAGTAGTGGTAGCTGTCGTCGTAGTAGTAGTTGTCGTTGGCTTTGGCTTTGGCTTTAGCTTGAGTCGTCTAGTTGGCGGTCCTCCTGGTTTTGCCAAAATACCAGATGGTGGTTTTACGACTTGCTTTGCTCCAAAAACGAATCCAGATACTTGATCAGGATTGATCTTCCCCCTTTTCCTCGATTTAACGCTAGACCCGGGCTTGAAAAAATCTTTGCATGTTAATCCTTTGATGTCTTCGCCGTCGTTGTTCGCTCCCCTCCAATACGCTTTCCCTTCGCAGCACCAATAATCTCCCCCATCTATGCAGGCGTCTCCGCAACACACGGCGCGATTTTTAGCTATACCGTTCAATTCCCGGGGTACACCGTCGCAACATTTGTACTGTTCTGAATCCATCGCATCACTTCCTGCAATAACGGTTGTTATTTGTATTAGAATTTTCTCGAGAGTACCTGGTATTCGAACTTTTTATATAATTATTGCACCATTGCTTACCACAACATTCGGTGCTTTCGGAATCCTTGTCGATGACTGCTGTATCTTCACAGCATAGTGAGAAACGATTATCGTAAGCTTCGGCTGCACAACACTCCGCAAACTCTCCAAATCCATGACTAATTTGAATCCCTTCACAGTAAATCTCTAATCTGATATCATAACTTGAATTTTCGTAACACCTTCCGTATTCCCCATAGGGATTCAAGGCTACCACATCGTTACAACAGAGATACCGATCACGACTCATAGCAGCGTCGCCGCAGCACTCCGCATAGTTGCTTGAAAATGCCTCACCTTCTGGTGTTACTAAAAATATAACAGTATTTCGTTATTGGAAGTTAATCCTGCTAATGAATCCTAATGTTTTCCCGTTTATGTACAGACTATAGGTGTAACACGAAAAGTTTTAAATACAGCATAGTAGGAAAGTACGATATTTTAACCGGTTTCCCTCGTATTTTTAAAGGGAGTAGAATTGTGCAGACAACTTAACCCTACACCCTAGTCGCACCGTAATTATTTGAAATTTTTCGTGAATGATTTGCGAAAAATATCGTATTGGTCCCCCTCGATGTAAGTCAAATGCTTTTTAATCGTGGATATGATACTTACCAAGGGAGGCGTTGTTTCCGTTGCAACACGTTTCGATGTCGTAATCATAGGGATAGAGCGATTCAGGGACTCCAAAATCGCCGCAACAGCGAGTGTGATGGCTGGTCTGTGAAAAGTCGAAAACTGAATAGCTATTTCAGCACTTACCTTCAGGCTGAAGTAAACTATATATGAAAATATGATATTATCTTCTCCCAGATTCATCTCTAGATATTTCTTATTAAAATTAGGAACTAATCTAAATAATATGGTGTAACATGCGTGGTACTAACCTCTCCTCTGGCGTCTGACGGGTTGTCCCAAACGGTGCTACCACAACACGTGTGGGTATATGCATCGAAACTCTGCGTGACGCAGCATGCTGGCCATTTGGAATTACTCTAAAAAATAAGATTGGTGGAAATAATTCTTGATCGCTTGTAAACAGTCACGTTCTGAGACTACCAGCCATACATACCTCTACCACTCCCTGACCGCAACAAACACCACTCGCAGTATCGTACGGTTGATTGTAACAGCACCCGTCTCCGTCCGTTGCGCTATCCAGCACAGTATTGTTGCAACAGTTTCCAGTTTCTGTAAAGTAGGGTCTGTCTATGCAGCATGTGTCGCCCTAGAAATTGTCATTGGACAAAAAGTGATATACATTGCTTTTTCTGTTTCAAAGACATATATTACTACCAATCGTGTCTCTTCTCTCTGCTTCCGCTAGATGGCGGTATGTAACCTATTCGATAATAGCTGTATTTGGTGAATTCCTAATCCTTTCTAAACAAAGTCATGCGGGTCTCCCTCAAACCTGTCAGCTTTAATTCTCATTCCCCACTATAGTTTATCTAGTTCCATCTGAAGATACCACACAACTTAATGCTCTTTCATTATAGCAAAAAGGTTTCTATTAAATTGTGAAAATTCGGGTATGTTAGGAGTTTAATTTCTCTCCTGCAATTATGTCTGGTTAAATGATGAAAGTCACACATCAGTGGGTTCCCCCATTCGCTAACATTACCGTCCTGGTACTGCTATGTACCCTTTACAGATACCACGCTTTGATTACGAACCCCTCCTATTCGAGAGTACTCTCGAATGCCCATAAAACTACTCGTCCTAGTCATGATTTGTTAAACAATCCAGAAGGGTTTATATTCCCATCGAGAATGAACAGTGGTTACCTCGGTCGGTGCATCGAACAATTGGTTTCCACAGCAAGTTCTTAATTCCGAATCAAACGCTACTTCAGTTCCACCGACAACACAACAACTCATATTTGCATTCCCGGCTTGCGTTGGGTCATCATGAACTCGTATTAGGCCGTTGCAACAAAACTGTTCGAAAAAACAAATTAATATGCGGATTTTGGACAGACATTTCGATAAACAATTCAACTTACGTCGGTAGCCGCCTCTCCAATAATGCCGTTGCAACAGAATTGTGTCTCTTTATCGTAGACTTGACCGAAACAACAATCCTGAGTTCTCTTGTTGTATGGATTCCAAAGCAACTGATCGTCTCCGTATCTGCAACACTCTCCCTGCCATCGCTTTATGGGCAATAATTTTCCGTTATGACACGGGCAGGAAGAGAAACGCCTATCGTATGCAACATCGTGACAGCAGTCGGAGTAGGCAGTCGTTGCTAGAAGCAATAAGACAATAAGACTGCAGTATTCATAACTGCAAACTTAATCCAAGTTTTTCGTAATGGAGACATGCGATCACTATAGGATTTTATACCAACTAAATACTTACTTATAAAGCTGACACGTCCCTGGCAACACATGCTTGTCAAGGTATTGAACGGTTCTGGTGCCGTGTTCCAACCAGAACAACAGCTCGTGTGTGGATATTCGTCCCAAGTGTAGACGTCAGTTCCGCAGCAGAATCCTTCGTCCTCTGGGCCCGTTTTGTTATAGAGTTTGTAAGTCTGTGTTTGTGGATATTCACAGCACTTTTGACTATCGGCGTCGTACATAATACCGTCTGTGCTTCCACCGCAACAATCGTAGAAAGTGCTATCTCTGTCATATAGATCCTGGCCTGTGTATACAAATATTCGATTTGCGTTTACATGACATGGAGCGTTTGCGACAACAATAGAAACTTACCGCAACATAGTTGAAGACAACTGTCGTAAGAGACCGATGTGCCGTTACCAAAATCACAACGTTCAGTTGCCCTCCTACATCGTTTTGATGCGCAATGCGAAGCGCTAAATGCAATTATCAGAACGCATAAAAATAGCCTATGCATGACTAAAGTGTGAACTAGGAAAAGAAGCTAAGGTTAATTTTATACTTTAAAATCTGTATTATGCAGTTAGCACCCTTCCAAGCAGCACCAAGAAGACTCGTAGAACACGGTCAAATCTGACTCTTATTATGCAGGTCATATAAGCTTATTTTTTCTCAACTTTTGAAAACAGGATATCTGTTAAAGTCTAAAGAAATCAGTTGCCTTGGGGCAACATATACTTAATCGAAAATATAAATCACGCGTGTTATAATAAAAACAAAGAAGTCCCTTAACTGCAGTTTTGCAACGCAATTATATTAATCGTGGGTAATAGACACGTGATTCATCCGGTGAAGTAATAAGTTGTGACGTGATAAGTGACGATAATATTTAGTATTATTTAGTGCCTATTTTGTTTGTTTTCTGCTAAAATATTGTTGTGTTCATCTGTAATATACGCAAATCGACACATCTATGACCTTTCACAAAGCTTATATTAATAACCTGCTTTAATATCACATTTAGCTGCAGGGTCGAAGCCCTGTGACTCAAATAATGGAATGCGAGGTTATTTCTGTATAAACAGCATGGTACCTACCTGTTGTTTTACTACAACTGATCTACGAGTTGAAATACCATTCCAACCAAGCCACAAATCTTTTGAATAATATTTTTAATTCATTTTACATTCATTTTAAGTCTTATCAATATCCCTATCAAACGCAAGCCTTTTCACAAATGTTGCTGTACAGGCTGTTCCATCTCGCAAACAACTGGTATATTCTTCAAAATGCTGCCAGAAATCTTTCCTTTCTGTCGACTGCGATTGGTATACGTGTTGCTAGGTTCATTTCGCGCCAAGGGGAGTTCGTTTCATTAGGTTAAGTAAAGATCAACTGCGCGTAAGCTAACCGGTAAATGCTGATCATACAAATAGATTAAATGTTCTTTTGTATGACTCAAACAACTTGACTGACCACTGTATTGTTTTTTGTGAATAATAGAAAGAATCTTTAAAAATAATTTTATCTGATCATACAGTGTAGATAGAATAGCATATTAAATATATATTTTAAAACGTTTGTCGCCACATCAACGAAATTTAATCAAGATTACTATTGCGCGGTTCTGGGTTTCAAAGGAACTTGTTGCTTTTAAGATGGCTGAAATGAACCGCTAATGTGTTTTGCATTTATTTAACTCTTTTATTGATCGTAAATATTCTTTTAGTACGATATAGCTCGTAATTTGTAAAACCGCTACAACTTTATTTTGTTGTCGCACAGGCGATCTATCCGCTTCAGGCGTTTGTTCTTTTCAGTGATTTAGTTGAACTTCATTACCTGTGTAATCGCAAAATTTCCTATCACTAAGCTGATATTCTTATTACAATGTTCGTTCCCGTTTGAAACGCTCCGATTCGATTATGCAAAAGTGTTTTGAAGTAGTTTGATATCACGTTTGCGTGGAATAACATCAAATGATAGTTAATCGGTAATTTGTTTGATTTATTTAGTATATCTAATCGGTTTCACAGTTGAACAAATTCCTTCATAATGAAAAACTCACGGTTATTGAGAGAATTTTCACACACATATTCGATTACGTTCACTTCGCTGTTGTTGTAATCACCCTGATGGTTATATTTTCGATTAACGCACCTCATTATGCATCCAAACGATTATATACCAGCCTGACATGATATAATAAGGCTAGTTTTACATAACAGACACTTGACATTCGGATAATCCCTACTCATTGTAGTAATAGATTGAATGTTAATTCGAAATGCGATTTTTTTTTACTTCTATCGTAGGTTTCCAGAATAGAAAAGACTAAAGTTTACCTAACTATAATTAATACACAATAATGCACTCTTGTTTTTTATTCATTATCATTTTAGTTTTGTATCTTTAAGACATTCTCTACTTGATCATGTCCTGCCTATCGGCCATGCAGCTGATTTCACTCTAGCTCCATCTAGCGTACGCGTGCGTTTTAATTAATGTATATATGAAAGTATTGGCTCGTTTTTGAACGGTAATCTGTTGATGAACCAGGTACCAATATAGGATTGTGTATAGTGTAATTTCAAATCATCTGCATCATGTCATATACCCATATTCAATTATGTTAAGTGGTCTGAAGAGGAATATTACCATGTAACATCCTGTATATGCATTACACTTACATCGGTTTGTTTGTTTTTAATGCGATCAATTGATGCAAATCAACTGTCTTCCTTAATCTGGCGTCGCAGTTATCAGATAACGTCTCTTACATTGTTAAATCAGCTCAGCACTTCTAAATCGCTATTCAAATAGAAATACTCTGCTGTATTCCTCGTCGGCTCTATCCGCAATTTCCTACATTCGAGGATGTTGTACCAAAGAACATTTCATATATTTCATTTTAACTTCGCGCTGCTGTGATCGGTGAAAATGCAAGGATATTGTAGAGAGAAATTATGGAGCAACCTGTCAGATTTTCTGAGGATTTGTTAGCTAATGCATCAACCAGCATATTTAGTTCTTCTGTGAACGCATTGTCAAGGGCTTATTGATTGCCCTTCAAGTGGATATTAAATCTTAATTGTAATAAATTAATAAGCAATATGTGGAGAAATAAGAACCACTTCTGGGTAGGAGATTACACAGAACGTAATTATCTAGTGCACATCGGATCAATGACGTTGCAATAGACTTTGGAAAGAAAAACATATGTTGCTGTGCTGGCCAATTAGGAGGAATGACAATGCTGTTTATGCATATGCCAGTAGCTGTGCTTGACCTCGTGGTCATGGTATAGATACTGATAACTTTAGTAATCGAAAGGTTTATTTATATATTTAGAAGTCTTTTCCGTGCACCGTGTAGAAATCCACACGCAAAGTTTCAGTCTTAAAGAAGTGCTCATTATCCATCAGATTGATCAGAAAGTACTATACAGTATAAGTTGTTGAACTAAGGATACCTCAGCGTACCAGACCCCGCATTCTTCTGACTCCATTATTCTTAATAAAAGACATAAAAGAGCAGACAACCTTAGCGAACAACGATACTTCTTTACCGAGAAGGTCTTCGAGTAGGCTTTTTAGTGTACTTGACGCCCCAGTGCTACTGTCATCCGTTAGAAGGAAGTATCACTTGAAAGAAAACTTCAGTACCTTCTAAGTGTTTTCTGCGCCTAAACTATGCTGAAAACGGTACATCAGAGATTGAAAGTCTCAGCGTTAGGAGGTTGAGTACAGGGTGTCGTCTGTATTATTTTCGTATGGTTTATCGGAGTAGTACCTACTGTAACTTTATATCTCCAGGGGATCTGAAGTATAATGCATATACTACGAACAAGTAATGTGAGGTTAAATTATATCTCTGTGTTTGGCCTGTGGCTTAAAACTTTAAATTAATATTCATTTCTGCCATTCTACTATAATATCGCAGCTTGCATTTAAAATGTGACCTCCTGCCGGGCTAACTGCGTGTAACAAAATTGAGAAATGAAATGTTATAGCCTATAGGTATGACCACGGAAGTTACCCCGTACCCTGAAATTTGCTCATGTCATGACAACATTATCAATTTTTTAGTAAGAGTTCGTAGTTGTTAGTCCCGATGGAAAGAATTCGGAGAGTTCAGATGTTGTTCATGCTGCCGTTATGTTTCTAGTACGTTAGTTTGAGTGATTTCATCTGTTGCCAACTCTCTGTGGTCGTATGCGGTCGTCTGCGAAGTCTGATAATATTGTGTTAATAGTCTTGAATCATTTTTGATAAGTAAATAGATTTATATACGAAGTCGTAGACACATTTGCTGACTTCGTAAGTCTGTGTTTAATCATCCTTTGATAATTACGTATTACGATAGCAAGGTGGGATTAGCGCAGGGAAGTTCTCGTTTCGTCGTTAATGACGTATATGACGAGATCAGTGATTTTTTTCAGCTAGTCTGTGAACTTATTTGGGTTTGAGGGGGTGGTTACATTGAACCACAGTTTAAACATTGGGCAACAAGTTCAAAACTTATGCATTAGGAATCAGGCGATCATTACGATCATTTTTGTTCACGGCTTGGTCATCTGTTTTGACTCTCCACGGTCTAAAGAATGACTTAAACCCTAAGATAGGGGTATAATAAAATCCGATGTGCCACATATTTCGTGAACGAGTATACGATGTTGTCGTCCTCGTTGACAGTCGTGTGAATAGAATATCTGTGTTACTAACTAATCCTCTGATAAACGTTGGAATTGATAAAACTGATAATGCTATGTACTTACGTGTTGTACGAACATTCCTATTATGTGATATAACCGCAAAAGGAAACCGATCTATCTCAGAGTGCATATAATATACGCAATCCTCTTCTCTTCATGCTATGGGTTTTCGATCAAGCGTGTCCCCCATTGAACGTTTTTTTCTCTTGTCATGAATCACAATCTCGGCGCTGAAAAGAAAGAAAAAAATGAACGCTCAGCTTTATTTTAACAACAAATCGACTTTTGTAGGGCCTGGAACAGTTTGTTCTTCGACAAACTCCTCAGAAAAATTTCATTTGCTCTATGGTGTAATGCCTATCGTATTACTCTGTACTGTATTGTGTAAATACCGAGCAAGAGGTTCGTAAAAGTTTTGTCCTTATAGACGTATTCCAATCCTTTTATTCCTTGCATAGTAAATAGAGATGTGAATAGCGAACATGATGGCAAAACAGTGTTAGCAAGGACAATTATTTCGCAGTTTAATTACCGTAAACAGTTGGCACGCAGTTAGATCTAGTTCAGCATGTCGATATATCTCGTACGTTATATATAGTCTTCTGCTAAATTATTTAATTTTGGTTCCCGAGTATATGAAATATGTATGTAGTTTTTCGAGGGCTACGTATACTGATTGTCGATGAAGGAGATAGAGTTGAAGTTATTACTGTTGGTGCAGGCCAGAGGTACTATAGTGATGAAGGATTATATTAGTGAAAACTAGAACAATTTTCACTACGGATTTTAAGAAGGTATCGTGGTCTCTGTGCTTTACACAGATCATGGTCACTGAAAATACCCTGATTGCTTTCAAAATATAATAATTGTAATTATTGAAGATCAATTACAAATTAATAATAAGTAATTTGATAAAATTTACAGTTTCAATTAATACCTACTCCTAAATAAGTTTTATAATCTCTGTGCTTTTAGACCTGTCCAGTTGAGCTCTCCATCATATCTTAACTTGAATAATTCAGTCACAAACTCCATATACTTGTTGCAACTATTTTTAATATTTATGTAGTGAACGTTATTGATTTAAAATTATTTTTCGTCTATCTGAAAAGTAACATGGAATGATCTCAAGGTAAATAATAGAATGGGAAAGTTATGTTTTTACAAACGGTATATAATCGTGAGCCTTGAATGTTGTTGTACAGCCAGTTTAGATATTTATATTATGTAAACCAGTTACATTTATATATGTGATAAGATATTGAGGTACATTCAGCTATAAAGGGTCCATATTGTTCAAGAATTTTCTCTATCGAGCGCGTATAGATTCAACTTTGTTAAGTTAGCGCTCTCACAGTTATAAGAAAGACTTCAGTTCCGCGCCAGATCTCTGTGAAATCAGATTATTGTTGTAAAACTTTAAATTAGGTCAGAGAACTTGCTGCATCAAGCACCAACTTCGTGTCAAAGTAATTCCTAACTTGTAATGTGTTCTCATTTCAGTCAACATTAAAATCGTATTGAAAAAGATTTTAAAATGGTCATGGTGTCGTACGACAGCATACACATATATGTGACAGTGTCCTTACTTCTTCAAGTTCTGGGTGCTGCAGGTTGTCCACACAAATGTCGTTGCGATTACAAACGCAAAGTGGTTTATTGTAATCAAAAATCACTGATCAGCGTACCGTACGGTATTCCGACTTACGCCGAAACTCTTTACTTGCAAGATAATTTACTTGTGAGCAGTCCGTCTCTGGAGATTATTTTAAGTGGCCTCGTCAATTTGCGAGTATTAAAACTATCGCAAAACAGACTTACAAGCGTCCCACAGCGCATGCCCAATTCCCTCACGGATTTATACCTTGACAGAAACGAGATCAAGTTTCTAGGACGGAAATCATTTGCCGAGCTTGGCAACTTAACTTATTTAAATCTTCGTGAAAACAACGTCACCAGTACGGCTGTTTCGTCGTTTGCATTCCGCGACACCACGAATCTACGGGTGCTACTATTATCGAAGAATTCATTGACCAGGGTTCCAGTATTTCCAGCTAGCATTGAAACATTATATTTGGACAACAACAATATCTCGTCGATAACTGGAAACTTACCGACCAATCTCGAACAGTGCTATCTGGGTCACAACGACATTAAGTCAACAAGTATCGGGAACGAAGTTTTCTCTGAGCTCAGCCGGTTAAATGTACTCGACATAAGCTACAACAGATTGAAAGACATTCCCAGAAATTTGCCCAATCAACTGAAACTTTTATTGCTTTCCCACAATGAAATTCGATTCATCTACAATAGTATTACCGATGAAGGTACTGTAACTGACACTGATGTCGCATCGATTGATGTGCTGAATGGTTACAATTTTGCCGAATTGGATTTGTCTTTCAACAACATTACGAGTGTGGAACCACATATGCTTGACAACTGTAGCATACAAATCTTCCATGTAAATAATAATCCATGGCACTGTGATTGCCACCTCGTATACATGAAGAAATGGATTGCAGATACAAGCTCATTAATATCCAGTATGGAAAGAATAAAATGCGAAAGCCCAGAGATTTTGAAAGAAGTCACTTTGAACAGTATAGACGTGGAAGCCCTCCGCTGTTCCTACGATTACAGTCAAAGATATTGGTTTGAAAACATTGAATCAGACCAACTAAATGTTCGTACACTGTCAGCAGATGACATTAAACCACCGTTTTCTGAAATGTTATTAATTTATAGCACCGTCGAGTGTCAGAATTGTTCCATTCAGGATGAAATTTCCGGGGAGTATCTGAACGCTGGGAATGGCTATGACGTTATTAGGTTGGAAGCATTGTCTGTTGATGAAGTATCAAATCTTTCGTTTACAGACCTCCTGCCGAACACAACTTACTTATTTTGCATGACTGACTCCGCGCAGTTATTACGTGGGCTCGAATACGTTCGTTGTAAAGCTGCCAATACGAAAGCGAAGGTAGCATCGCCGGATGCTTCGACGCTCGTACCTTTATGGCTTATACTGGTAGTGATCGTCGTAATCATTTTACTAATCCTTGCTATCATACTAGTTATGATTATTAGATTTTACTTGAAACACAAAAGAGCAAAATCGAAGCGTAATTGCTCTACTCGAGATATCTTCCCAAGGGAATATATTGACCAGCTGCTACAGCGTTCCATTGGCACCGAAGAATATCCATACTACGAGAGAAGCAATCAACAAGATTCTATAATCTACATAAGAAAAACGGAGCCTACACCAACTACCTGAACTTTCCCATGACCCCAAGCCACAAAGCAATATGTTCAAAACACCCGGATGCATCGGAACGCGACCTGGGATGTCAAAAAGCAAAAGAACAGATCTATCGCTCGATTTTGACTGAACTTATGTCCTTGTAAAGGAAGTGTTCATTGGGTAAACCCGAGAAATAAGGCGGATGTTCCTTATTCGTTATTTTGCGAAAAAAAAATATTATTTTTAATTCCCGTGAAGTTTTTTTTCAAAAGTTTTCTACGATATTTTCGTTTGCGTTTATCTTCAAGCTTTACTACCTATCTGATTTTTTACGAACTAATATCTATGCTAGACGGTAAAATTGTTTTTTGTTTTTATTCTGCGAGGCTTACGTTGACCTTTGTTCTACTAGGATACTTTGTCATGGTTCTTTAACAATCTTCGTGATCCGAATACATTTTATTTTTCTATTTCCCGAATCCAGCACTTATTTTTTAAGTCTATATATGGCCGATAGAGACGAGAAGAGATAGGATCCTGCGCGTGATCACACCATTGCCGCTAAAGAGAGTAGGGGTAGTGCTTGTACTCTTAGTTTATTGACAGCAGTGCAAACAATGTAAGAGTACTTTGGGAGAGTTAGTAAGAACGCAGACATTCATGAGTACCGTCATCGTTGTTTAATCAGAGATCAGAATAAGTATGTTGCTATGGTCTGTGAATGAAGATGTGACACATGTACATGGGGAGGCTTGATTCTATCGCATACGCCTCGGTGACATCATTATTTTTCTATAGAATATTAACTTGGGTGAATGAACCTTGGTCTCAATCTGACTCCATTCAAATCATGATTTCGTTTAGATCTACTTCGCCTTTTATATTTAATAGAGAATAATTAAAGAGGAATTTCCATTCCACGATGGAGGTCTCCATGTCGGTTCAAAACTGAAATCTAAGTTAGCACATGTAACGATAATGAGGAACAGCGTATCGGTAGGGGCGTTTGGTTACCGAGCCTATCCTATTACATTTGTGGGTATTGTTTTCAGTCTATTTGCTGCCCGCAATCCGGTTGTTTTGTATTTATAAACGTGTGGCGACATCTGCTCGTATAGAAAGATACTCCCACGGAAACGTACGATAAGTTACATGCGGGGTTTGTTCATCGCATATCATTTGTATGTGTATTTCTGCTGGATCTTGATGTGTTTTTAAGCGGTTGGAGATGAATATTAAATTCTTCTATTTCATGGTCAGTTTATGCTGCTTTCAGCGATCAAATGCAGCGGTAGACAAGCTAGGTATTCTATTATCTTCCTGGACTTTAGGCTTATTATGTAATAAACAATTTAATATATCATGTATGCATGGTTACCAGGTTCCTATGTCATTGATCCGAACGCAATATCGGTCAGTGGGCTGTCTGCTGGCGGTTTCATGGCTGTACAACTACATGTAGCGGATTCAGAGATGTTTATGGGGGTTGGGGTGGTTGCCGGAGGTTAGTAAGTTCTACTGTGCTTGTCTTAAATGTATCCGTAGGTTAAAGCGATTAATTTGATTATCCCTTGTTACTGTGGTATACTTGTACACAATTTAAATGTGCAGAGTTTGTTTTGTTCCAACTGTTCTGTATTCAATGTACGGTTCTTTCCACTGCAATTCTGACTAGGTGTATTTTGTATTATCTGACGACCAGGTCCGTTTTACTGCGCGAAAAACTCGCTGATGACGGCACTTACCCCATGCATGACAACTCCAGCTTTAATAGACGTTGATTGGCTGATCGGAAACGCGGAAAACCAGTTTCCCGATAACGTAAACGACCTGAGCAAACTGTATAACTCGAAGGTTTACTTATACGGAGGAACCAGAGACACTGTTATAGTGCAAGGTGAGCCAACCAGCTCCAGTTGAGTGAATCCCGCCACAGTTTCTAACAGAACAATTATTACTATAAAGCTTTTTTGCTCAAATTTCCTAGGAGTCGTCAAAGAAGCAGAAGCGTTTTACAATTCTTTTGTAAATCCAATCAACATCGAGACTGAATATGATATTCCATCGGAGCATGGTTTCGTAAGAATCATTTTTTTTGGTTCAGGCTGAACGAATACAACACAATTCAAAGAACTGTTCAATCTTTCAATCGTTCAATACAGTTCCCCCGACCTTGCTCGGGTAAAGACCCAAATCATGCGATCATCGATCAAAATTACTACTCTCATATCTGTTTGCAGTAATGAAATGGAAAAAGAAAGAACACTAATTACCCGCTTTCGGCTCATTACTCGTAAAAAATATAATAGCCCTATGACACACGCTTCAAGGGGCCCCAAGACTACAATTTCATCTTTTTAGTGTGTATAGTTCGGCAAACCATAACTTCCTCTTCATAACACAATGAAATTGCATTTAGCCAACTATGAATAACGGTGGGACATGTGGCAGGAAGGAAACAACGACCTATATAAACGATTGCAATTACGACGGTGCCTATCATATATTAAATCATATCTACGAAAATCTGAAGGTAGGTCATTCTGTTAATCTTACAATATGAAAAATCTTTCTGTAGAGATATTTTCTCATTTGGTAGGAAAATTTTTGTATGACAACACCGTTGTAATTTTTTTTATGGATGTTTGGATCATATTTGCAGACGCCAGATTATTCTCTAACAGCTCCGAGTCCAGCTGGAAGCCTTCTGACATTCGATCAGAGCGAATTTTTGAATGTTTTGAATCCAAATTCTATAGGAATGGACAATATCGGATATCTGTTTGTTCCTGATTCATGCGCGAGCGGGACTAAAGGTTATTATGCAACTATGCGACCTCTTATTTTTGCGAATCCCATTGCAGAACATAAAGCGACCTTTAGTTTTTATATGTACTGTTGTGCATATCAATTTCTGGTGCTTCATACAAACGTTATACTCATCATATTATCACCGCTGCGTTGTCTCCTGTTCTTCTAAAATCCCATTAAATCTTATGAAGTGACATATGCGTCAGCTTGAAGTCCTGATTTACCAGGACTTGCCTCATCGTCGATATGTGCGCCCTCCCTTCACTGTGCCGATGCACCAAGATCGAGTCAAACTAACTATTTTATATCTCCTCACTGCCATCTAGCGGATATAGCATCTAGCATCGAGCCATATACCTTTTATATGCTTACCGTATTTTCGTATTCCTAGCTTGTCGGCTGCACGTTTCGCTTCACGGATGCCTACAAGGAACGGAGTTTATCGGAGATACTTACGCGACTGATACTGGATATAACGAAGTGGCGGCTATTAATGACATCATAGTTATCTACCCACAAGCCCACACAATACCGCTTTCTAATCCGAACGGTTGTTTTGATTGGTGGGGTTACACAGATGGAGATTATGGTATGAACCACTTCTGAAATTACCTTGAATAATACGCCACGTAAAATAAATGTATTGTATATCATACATAGCATACAAAGATGGGGTTCAAATTGTCGCCATTAAACACATGGTCGAAAGATTGACTTCGAATTCTCTTCCGACTGGCACATCAACCACAACACTCGGAAATTCTCTGACAACATCGTCATCTAACACAGATGCAACCGCGAGTATTTTACGTTGATACTTTTGTATAATATTCGCAATAATTAATGCGACAGTATTAAACATATGCTTTTAAAAAGTAACTTACTAACCTGAATTTTTTCAGCAACATTACCGAATACCGCAGAATCCGGAGTGCTGGGTACGTTCATTTTTGAAATGAGACTTTGGGTGTACTATTCTCTAGCTATGCCACTGGTGCTTATGTTGCAAATCCTTTCATGTAGGTTCATACAATGTAGATACGTCTGCGATTTCAGTCAGTGGATTGTCGTCTGGCGCCTCTATGGCAATACAAATGCATGTTGCCTATTCAGACACTATTATGGGTGTAGGTGCTGTTGCAGGAGGTTTGTTATTTTATACACTTCTCATATGAGATACACTATTACCCGGTGATCAAGCGTCAACTCCATATCGTTCAGCTCCCTATTACTGCGCCATGAACAACGTTGGAATCGCCACTACATACTGCATGTACATGCCATATATGATAAGCATTTCACTACTCGAGTCAAAGGCCGAAGAAAAATCTAGCGATGGTTCTATCGCCAACTTATCCAATTTACGTGATGACAAAGTGTATTTATTCAGTGGTTCTGAAGACACTGTCGTCTTCCAGGGTAGGTTTTTATTATTTGATAATTGGGACGTAAGGTGGGCTATAAAAGCTGCCATTAAATTTCATCTTCAACTTACTGTCAGGTGTGGTTATGAAGGCAGAAGAGTTTTATAGTGATTACGCCCCCAACATTGTCACGGAGTACAGTATTCCCGCACAAAACGGATTTGTAAGTTGTACTTAATCTTGTTGATATCGACGTGTTGTCTAAACTTCTCTCTTGATTCAGCCAACGATGAACAAAGGGGGAAATTGCGGTTCGAAAAATGAGAATGGCATTAATAATTGTGGATACGATGCAGCATATCAAATGCTAAAGCATATCTACGGTGATGGCATTACGGTGAAATGGCATATTCACTTTAACTTATAAAATTATCTATTTCTCATCGACTGTGTACTTCAGATGCCAGATTATAACAGTACTGTTTCGCCACAAGGACAGTTGCTTGAATTTAGTCAAACGGAATTTACAGAACAAGATGATCCTTCCAGCATCGGCCTAAACGAAAGAGGTTATGTATTTGTGCCAGATTCGTGTGCAACAAAAACAACAGGTAAGTTCCTGGGTCTACGATTGTTAAACAACGGCATCTGTTTCTTTAATCGTTCTTTTCCGATGTAACAGCCTGTCGAGTACATATAGCTTTCCACGGATGTAAGCATGGCGATGACTCCGTAGCTGAAGCATTCGCTAACGATGCAGGATACAATGACGTCGCCGCTCTCAATAATATTGTAGTTCTTTATCCACAATCCACTGCAATGCCCATACAGAACCCACAAGACTGCTGGGACTGGTAAGGATGGATTTGATCGAAGAAAATTAGTTAGTTTCTCAGTAATAACATCTTACTATGCATTTTTTCCAGGTGGGGGTATACAAACAATGATTATGGTACGTAATATATATTTATTCTCGCGTTGAACGTTAAATGAGGAACGTTTTTGTTATGTCATATAAATGATGCGTTTAATATATTTTCCAGCCTTCGGCGATGGTGAACAGCTTTCAGCAATCATGAACATGGTTTCGCAACTAATTCAATAATATTTTTTAATTAAATCATTGGTGGTGGTGTGGATTCATCATAGAAAAGGCGGAAGTTCTGAAAAATTGCAGCGCATATCTAGTTATGTTATTTTCTGTATGGACCGTGACTAGTGCGTCATATGCTGTTCATTTAACCATATCGAGACTACTTTTTATTATATATTTTCAAGATCATTTTTATCGATCTTATCTCTGAGACAGTGTTCATAAGCAAATGAAGTTACATAGCAGGGATGTATACCTAGCTTACCTACCACAGTGTGTATTTTATATGATTACGGTCAGGTGGATAGTGAGCTATGTGTACTGCTTTGTGGTTACGGGGTAAGGGCAGTGTTACACCTGGGGTACGTGAGCCGCCGGTTTATAGAAGTTAGAATGGATCGCTCCCGGGTTACTGATTTATAAACGCTTTATAAATGAAGTCACCAACCACCTTGTTACTTAACCTTATAACCCGACCACCCTAACCCCCGTTAGTTTGCTGTGCATATGAGACTTATATGTATGGATTTGCTATTGATTTGTGCTTTCATTAGCGTGTCGTATATAGTAGGACGGCAATTAGTCCGCGAGTTGATAAGGGTTGTTCAACGCGAGGTCACTCTACGGCCGGATCGACATAGGTATTCGAGTTTCGAAATAGATATTTTCGGAGTTAACCTGAATCAATCGATCCAATTTCCAGTTTATGTATTATGTCTCAAATGTGCTGATTTTAGCGTAATTGGGTCATTAGAAATTGATTTATAATAGTCTATTGTACTTTGCCATCTAGCGTTTGGAAGTTTTTACTTCACCTAATGGTTATAAATGATCAAACAGCGACTTCTAGCGGTTGGAAATATTCACTTCACCTAACACTTTTAAATTAACTTCTAATGATTTAATCACGGTGAAATTAGCACATATGATACGTAATACATAAGCCAACATTCCCTGAAATAATTGGATCGATTAGTTCCGGTTAACCCCGAAAAAATCGATTTCGAAACTCGAATGCCTATTTCGGGCCGGCCTTAAAGAGTGATCTCGCGTTTAACAACCCTTATTAACTCGCGGACCAATTACCGTCTCACTATATATGACACACCAATGACTGTAGAATTAATAGTGAATCTATACATATAAGTCTCATATGCACAGCAAACTAACGAGAGTCGTTAGCCTCTTTTTAAGTTAATATTGCGAAACTAGGTGGTTGGCGACTTAAAAAGAGGTTTAACGGCTCCCGTTAGTTTGCTGTGCATATGAGACTTATATTCTTGGATTCGATATGAAATTCTACATTCACTGGTGTGTCATATATGGTGGGACGGCAATTGGTCCGCGAGTTATTAAGGATTCGGAAGTTAATTTATAAGTGTCAGGTGAAGTAAAATTTCCAACCGCTAGTAGTCGCTGTTGGATCATTTATAACCGTTATGTGATGTAAAAACTTCCAACCGCTAGATGGCAAAGTACAATCGATTATTATAAATCAATTTCTCATGATCCAATCATGCTAAAATTAGCACATATGAGACGTAATACATAAACTAACATTCCCTGAAAAAATAGGCTTGATTGATTCAGGATAACCTCGAAAAAATCTATTTCAAAACTCGCATACCTATTTCGGGTCGGCCGTAAAGAGTGACATCGCGTTGAACAACCCTTATTACCTCGCGGATCAATTACCGTCCCATCATATATGACATACCAATTAATGTAGAATTTAATAGCAAATCCATACATATAAGTCTTATATGCACAGCAAACTAACGGGAGCCGTTATCCTCTTTTTCAATTGAGGTTAAGTAACTATGTGGCTGGTGACTTGAAAGGGAATAACGGCTCTCACTAGTTTGCTGTACATATGAAGCTTATATGTATGGATTCATTATGAAATTCTACATTCATTGGCGTGTTATATATAGTGGAACGGAAATTGGTCATCGAGTTATCAAGGGTTGTTCAACGCGGGGTTACTCGTTATGGCCGACCCGAAATAGGTATTCAAGTTTCGAAATAGAATTTTTCAGGGTTAACCTTAATCAATCGGCCCAATGTTTTCAGGAAATGTTGGCATATGTATTACGTCTCATATGTGCTAATTTTAGCGTCATGGGGTCATCGGAAGTTAATTTATAAGTGTTAGGTAAGTAAAATTTATATCCGCTAGAAGTCGCTGTTGGATCATTTATAACCGTTAAGTGAAGTAAAAACTTCCAACCGCTAGATGGCAAAGTACAATGAACACTTATAACTGAATCTATAAATGCTCATGAATTTACTTCTAATGATATAATCACGCTGTTATTAGCACATATGAGACGTAATACATGAACCAACATTCCCTGAAAAAATTGGGTCGATTGATTAAGGTTAACCCCGAAAAAATCGATTTCGAAACTCGAATACCTATTTCGGGTCGGCCGTAACGAGTAACCCCGCGTTGAACAACCCTTAATAACTCGCGGATCAATTGCTGGTTCCACTATATATAACACACCAATGAATGTAGAATTTCATATCGAATCCATACATATAAGTCTCATATGCACAGCAAACTAACGGGAGACGTTATCCTCTTTTTAAGTTGTAGTTAGGTAACTAGGTGGTTGGTGATTTTAGCGTGATTGGATCATTAGAGCATTTATAGATCAGTAACCGGGACCGATCCAGTTTAACTTCAATAAACCGGCGGCTCACGTACCCCAGGTCAGTGTTATCGTACTATAAAATTAAACTTCATGTTTTATGCCAGGGCACCCTAGTACGTCACTCGTAGTGGATATTTACTATAACAGATATAAGTATTGGTAAAGATCAGCCATTATTCTATACATAAGAAGTATGGTTTGACTTATGGTGAATGTAAGTAGAGGGGTTTGATGCTAATATAGTATGCAGTCTTTTTAATTGTTTAGGGTGGTGGTTATGTTGTTGTTTTTTAATAAGATCTCTGTATAAGTTATTTAAATTAAATGAAGCTTATACTTTAGTAACACCATGTTTTCATCATGATTTTTCAATACTCGTTTGAAGTTGTTGGTGTCTCTCTCTCTCTTTCTTTGGGTTCATTTTCGTACTGTGTTTTCTCTATCTTAGATTAAATCTAAGAACCCTCGAGCTATGAGTCCTCCAGGTGTTGATGACGCTACGTGAAATGCATTTGGTGATATGAAAATAGATTTTTAATTGTCCAATTGTGAGTCTATCATAGAATATGCATTATGAAATATAAATGTTTGTAATAATGACCAAGGAATTACATGCCTCTGCTGCTTATTGTAGACAAACAGATGGTGCGTGCGTGCATGCGCAGTGCGCAGGAGATTTGAGTGGGCGATCTGTTGTGCAGTAACTAGTAGATATTCTCTAGGTTTTTTCATGTATTTGTACGTCAGGCATTTATACATTACATTACGCATTAATACATCCTGTTCATAGATTTGTTTAGTAGTACTGTCCGTTCGTAAAAAAATGTCGACTGTTTCACTTGACGATCTCGAAAAAAGAATGAAAATGTTGGAAACGAATTTGATAAGAGAGAACAGGGAAGTCAGGACAACTCCAAACCTGGACTTGCCTTTCGGACTAGCAACTTCTAAACCGACACGTCCAAGTTGGTGATTTATTCAAGACGTGATCTATGAAAAAAATGTGTAACTGAATGTTTTGAACGGTATTTAATTCCTGAATTAACTTCGTAGGTTCTGGATTAGATCTCTCTAACAATAGAAGTTCACAGCTTAATCGACCAAGTAAGGAAAACAAATAGAGAATTAACTATGCAACTAAATTATAGAATTGAAAACATTCTGTGATTATTCTAAGACTCTGGACTCGGTCTTTCTACAGGCGGATCTGCAAGACCCAACCGACCGAGTAAGAACATACATATTTTTAATATGTATCATATCAATGTAGGTTATTCATGAATGCCAGTGTCTTATTATTTGTTTTACGTTATTCGAGGCTCTGGACTAGATCTGTCTAGCAGTGGATCTAATTCACCTGCGTTTCGTAGGAAGAAAGAAATTGCGAGTCAACTTTTGATAAATGCAGAGCCTCCGAAAGGCCATGATAGGTAAGCTATATCACTTATATGCAACATTAAGAGATAAATTCATTAATTTGAAGCGATGTGTCACTTCAATGATGTTGAATCATACGGTGTATGGGATTTGTTTCCTTCCTTACTTCAGTACAGTAGATTTTGCAATGACTTCAAATTGTCCATATCTACATTACATTACACATAATGTAATTTACTTACATACACAGTTAATAATATGGGCAACAATCTGTTAATTTGCTCAAAAGGATAGATGGATTAGAGATAACTTGGACAAGAGTTACTTAACTGTGTCGATGCTGGTCATATTTGGATTGGTTGGTAATTGCCAGAAAGTGTTTTGTAAGATAATCCACTATATGTGCATTTCGTTGCCTCTTTTCTATATTATATACCGTATGTATATCAATCCTTTATGCCTCTATCAAGTGTGGAAGTCAGCAAGCGCCTTCAAGAAGTGATAAATCAGAATGGAAAATTGAGGATCAAAGACAAGATGTACAAGGCAGTTGCAAGCGATTTTGAAAACCTTGGTGAAATCGGTTCAGGCACCTGTGGACAAGTGTACAGGATGCGATTCAAGTCGGCGAATCATATAATGGCTGTCAAGGTAAAATATATAGCAGGAATATGCACGGTTAGGGATTGTCTATTTTATGTTTTATTTGGAATTTAGCAAATGCACAGAACTGGCAACAGCGAAGAAAGTAAGAGGATTTTAATGGACCTTGACATTGTACAGAAGAGCCATGACTGTCCTCACATCGTCACATGTTACGGCACCCTTATAACAGAGGTTGCAGATTTTTAATTCAATTTATTTTGAGCATCTGAAAGTCTGAACATCTGTGTGATCATTTTTAGAGTGACGTTTGGATATGCATGGAACTAATGGCGACATGTTTCGATAAGTTGATCAAGAAGATTAAAGGCCCGACACCAGAGAAAATTATTGGAAAACTATCAGTCGCGGTGAGTGTGAAGTTTTAATTTTTTTTGTTCGTGTGCAGGTGTTCGTAATGGTTTGATCAATTCTGTCACAGGTCGTCAAAGCACTCAATTATTTGAAAGAAAATCACGGTGTCATACACAGGGACGTCAAGCCGTCCAATATTCTGATCGATCTTTCTGGTCAAATCAAGCTTTGTGACTTTGGAATTAGTGGTAGACTCGTTGATTCAAAAGCAAAAACAAGATCCGCTGGCTGTGCTGCTTACATGGCAGTAAGTCAAGTTTTTAAGAGCTTAGTATTTTAATTCATTTAAGGTACTAAATGTATTATACCATGCAGCCTGAAAGAATTGATCCTCCTGACCCTACTAGACCTGACTATGACATTAGAGCTGACGTGTGGAGCCTCGGGGTATCCCTCGTCGAACTAGCTACCGGAATATTTCCGTATCAGAACTGCAAGACGGATTTTGAAGTTCTGACCAAGGTCTTGCAACAAGAATCACCTACTTTGCCCAAACACCTCAACTTCAGTGTAAACTTCCAACAATTTGTTTCATTATGGTACGTATTAATATGGAGTCTTATTACCAACCCTCTTTGAGTATGTTCGAGGCTTACATCTCATCACAGAAGTTCTCTTACAACAGTTGCACCAAAGATTATCGAAGACGACCAAAATATCGCGAACTCTTGGAACACGGATTCATTAAGCAATACGAGAACGACCAAACAGACGTAGCCGCCTGGCTGAATGGTGTATTATTTGGCCAGACAAGTTTCTATTCACAAAACAATCCGTTTGGATCAGATTTTGGACTGATGTCAGCGGACGATCTGTTAGGAAAGCAAACATCAAACGATCCATTCCTATCGCAGTCAAATGATCCTTTCCAACAGTCAAAATGTGATCCCTTTTTAGCGATGACGACTCCAGCTTATTTGATGCACAATAGCGCAGCCGTTCAACCACGGGCAGCAAATTCACCTAAACCGCTCCCCACACCAACTAACTATCCTGATACCAGTCGAGTTCAGACGGTCGATGACTTACTTAAAATTTAATAACTTGGAATTTGCTATTACACGATCAGGACGAATATCTGTATAGCAGGAAAGTTATGTTTACATTGATGCAGTCCGCATTCGTGAGCTTGTGGAAATTATAGATGTTTGTGTTTGAAGGTTTTAAAAAACGTGACGAAATTATTGTAGGGTTTTTTATCTGTCTAATTAAACTTTGGGAAAAATGTAATATGCATTTCATAAGCTTTACATGAAACCTAATAACAATGTAAGTGTTTTCAGTGTGTGATTATATCTTGTGACTTCCATGTGCAATAAACCTTTTAGTGAATGCTATGAATGCTCTAACCTTTGAATCCTCATGACAACTCATCAAAGGGTAAAAAACAAGATTTTATTAATGTCTATATGCATTGAACCAACATCACAGATTTGAAATATGTATGCAGTATTTCTTGTAAACCATATATTGATGCAAAAGATCACCGAGAAAAAAATTCATTGACATTCATGACAAAGTTTTATTTCTTTTTTTGAGAATTATTTAAACCAAGTTGCTGCTTGATGACCGTTACTGGATTCACATCGTCTGGAAGAAGAACGTTTCGTACAGACGAGGATCTGATTCGCACAAGATCTACCCTCGTCCTGGCTCCCTTCGATGTTGTCAGAGTTGCTTTACGGAGAGACAGGTTCATGTATCCATCCACACTTTCTAGTATCCCGTTAGCATATGATTCATTCTTCATTTCGACTTTTACACGACGACCTTCGACCCCACAGAGTAATATTGCCAATGTGTTGTATTTGAAAAACTGTTCCTTTCCACTGACTGCCATACCACACCGATATTATAGTTCTCCAGTCAGTGAATGTTTCCGTATTGCGTCGTCGTGTCAGGGGTCAGAAGATTCGGGTTGTAACCGATTCTTCTTTGAATTTCCGCTTGTCTTCTCTCCGGATTTACCGCTCGGTTTCTGAGTAACGTTTCAGACAGTATGCACGTGGTAGTAGTGTTTTGCGGACTGTCCTTCTCTCCAGAGGATGGTTCTTTGTTTTGTTTCTGGTAAAAAAACGTATCAAACAGACATAGAAGAAGTCAAAAGTAAAACTTATAGTGGTACGACTGACATTCGATTGCAATCCATTCTAAATCTTACTTTAATTTCAATATACTCGGCTAGATCCTCTAGATTAAGCTTGATTCTGGATGGCTTTCTTCTCAACATCTCTTTACTGATTAGCTTATAAAATGGTCTACACTCTACAGCAAACTATCCACAATTTTTGGTACAGTGTTTTGAAACCGAAGAAACACTCTGGGATCAGATGTTTTATGTTGAGAAAAACTTTTAACATATAATCTGTGATGCTATGATCAACATAATTACATCCGCATCCAACACAAAAAACAACGCTGCCTAACACATGTGGTACATTTAGAAACTTTGTATTCCTAAAATATAATACATTAAAGGTAAAATGGACTTATTAAAGAGTATTCGTGTAAGCAAAATGTAAGTTTCATCCATTTCATCTATTTAAGTCATTTTACAATGATCACATGGCTCTATTCAGGCCACATTACACAAACTCCACAATTTTAATCGGTAAATTATTACAGGGTTTGAATATCACTAATTTTACTCTATGCTATTTATGTATAACTTTATGTATTCTTATACTTGATTTGCAGTGATTTATGCTACTTCTAACGAAGTTTATAGCTGATTTAATTTTGGTTTCCACATTACACAATTGGAGGGTGGAATGTGGAATGTATGTTCAATGGCGGATAAGGATTGTTTTGGTAAGTAAGCGTAACCTTGGTCCCTGACGCTTATGATAGTGGAAATTGATACGGACATTTAATACATTGTTTTTCCCAGTCTATTCACTTATTATATATGTAGGAAAATCATTATGACAATTATCAAAAATATTATAAACATTTAATTACTTCAAATTGAGATTTATTGCTACGAAAATAGGAAGGAAAAGGCTGGAATGGCGAGCAGATATAGTGTTAAAAAACCACAGCAGACCAATATGTTGGAAATGTATGTTACCCTTTTCATTGCCTGAAGTTTATGCCAATTGCACTCTTTTCCATGGTTTGAAAAACTAATAGCAATAAATTTTATTTTTCAGACGTGGTCTGTCTCGTGGACACCTTATAGATCAGTCGTCAAGACTTGATATCGGATATCCATATCCAAATCTGGATTCCAAACTTGCAATCGATAATATGCACTCGGAACTGCAAGACAACGCATTCGATATGGTTCGAGCTATAGTAAACATACTGTAGTAACATACA
>QXVX01004423.1:0-28174 GCA_013436065.1 Halocynthia aurantium | reverse complement strand
AGTGGTCGTGTTAGCGGGGTGGTCTGGTTATCGAGGTGGTCGCCAACCGGGGTTCCACTGTATTTGTAATTCCTTCACCAGTTTCTACAATACTTTTCTGCATTTCTCATGTTAGGTTTGCATTCGTCACATTATTGGTCAGGAGGAAACAGTTTTACCACTGGCAACACAACAGAAAGAAGTTCTGTTTATTCATGGGGTGATGATGTATGTATAAGAGAAATGATATTGCAGATAATTCCAGACTGCTTTGATGTCTTGACCGTTTTTTTTATTCAACATTCAACCTCAGGAATTCGACCACCAGGCCAGCCGGGAGGTTCGAGGAATGTTTCAGGAAATCGAAAAAATGTTGTTTGAAGGAATACTCTCTGGCAGCCCGTATCTTCAAACAGAGTGCAGAGAATGGATGGAAGCTTTTCCCCATCTTAGAATCACCGGGAAACAGGTGAAGTAGGAAGATGTTAAGTGTCTGCAGTTTTTTTAATTATCTGTGGTATGTAATGTTTACAGCTTGCTCCTGTGAAAGATGAAGGCTACCAATCACTGCCACCTAGTGTCGAGACAAGCGAAAGAAATACACCATCCACTCTAGGATATAGTGCCGACAACTCTTTTATCACCAATTCATCAAGGTAACGAGAATCACACTGTGCCGTGTGGCTTTTTACATGAACAGTTTCATTTCTTCATTCTTTTCCTTGCAGTTTGTTTGTATCTGGATCTGCGGTAGCACCCTCTCCAGTTCCTCTCCATTACCTCAAGGATACGAATTCCAAAGAATCGTTATTGTCACAGGGACCTGATTTTTCATATCTTCAGGAAGAAATTTTTGAAGCGGACGGAATTGTTGAAGAATATTTAGCCTACGATATACGGGAAATGTAACTATCACAATCGCTGTTGAAGTGCATCGGCTTCATCCGATGTTATACCGGCCTCTTTATTTTATTCTCATTTCCATAGGGATGAAGAAGAGGTTGCCAGGCGTTATCATGTTCCTAGGAGGAGAAGGTTGGGTTATCCGCCTATCACTCCGAATGCATGTGTTCGTGATGCGGTTATCAACCTCCTATTTGATACCATGTGGTCAAAGATTGTCGGTTGCCTCGGAGGCTACCAACATGCTATGAGTATGAAAAGAAAGATGAAGCCTCTAATAAAGGTTTACTTCATTGATTTTTTATTACAATTATATTAAAACTCTGCTATTTCATCATGGGATTTCTAATTGCAATATTTACCCAGCCAGTGGCATCGAAAATTAATATTTATTGTTCACATCACATTTTCATGCTGTTGTTACACAGGTGCTCTTTGAAAACAATCTAGAATCTCAGAGAAATTACGGTGAAGATTTGGAGGAGCCTACATACGACAATTCATCTATTTCCTACAGACCTCACGGTGACAGAGTGTTTAAATATGATAAAGGTGACAAACTGATTTACACACATAATGTCGTTGTCTATTGCTTAACCCTGTCAATGCAACTGTCAGATCTTCCCCAATATCAGGAAAAAGAATTTGAATCAATTATTAATGTTATCCTACAGGTGACGATGTTCCGTTCATTGTCATAGATAAAGTTCCGCGCAGTGCATTTGGAACGTTTTACAACAGCATTTCCCATCAACGACTGTATCAAGATCTCACAGTATTGCCGCCATCCCGAGGCACTCCGGTAGGTTTTTTGAATCATTTAGGAATGCCTAACTATATTTGTTAATCATCTGTGCTATTTTACATAGGCACGATCAGGCTATACCGGTCAACATGGCAATGATATTACGTCATTAAATGAAGTGATGAAAATTAGTCAAAAGAAACTTTCATTCCGTACAGAGAAAATGAGCATAACACAGTGGGTTTTATAAGCAGAATTGTAGTACTTGAAATTATTATCTTATCTCAATATATAATATATTATTTCCATTGAAAAAGTGATTATCCCGGCCAACACATGGAAAATGAAAATCCCTACCATCCCTTGAATGTTCCTAGAACACCGTACCTTCTGCCATCCACCAGCATTTCTAGACAGCACAGTGCGAGGAACAGGAAAGGCAGAAAGCCAGGCCGTCTTTTGCCATTGGCACTCGACAAGTATGATTCGTATCTCAAATTTTACTGCCATTTTGATATGTGGAATTAAATTTCAATGTACCTCTAGGAGTAAGACGTTTAACGAAGGGTTTGACGGGTCTATAGTAGCAACCAAGCTTCAGATATCATCTGGGCTGCATTCAGAATTGTGTGTGGGATCGCCGATCCAACCACCACCCACGGCTCCAGGATGGATTAACCCAAGATTGCCACCTATAGGGTTGGAATCACTGAATGAAAACTCCTCTTTAGAGTTCAGAAAACCGGTAAACAGTGTAAAAAGTCTTACAAAAAATTATTTTTACGAGTATATGCTTTACTAGACAATTATTTTTCTAGCGAGGGCGCACGGCATTGTATCGAATTTCGAGCGCTGTCGGAGATGACAATCTGAACCGCCACATGGCAAGGGGCATGGATAATATGGCTCGGCCAAATACCACCCACACTTTCAGAGTAATTGTTTCTAATTTGTGTGTTGTGTTGATTTCTTTATCATTTCGTTTACATTCCTCATTTGCAGACCGATATTCCAAAAGACAAGCGTGCTCTGTCTGTAACGCCATCGAATTTTGCCATTAACTTGCCGTTCTCACAGGGTCCTAAATCATCAAGTCCGAGTGCGATCCAACGACCATTTTTAGGTAGCTCCAGCATGTTCTATGCTCCCTATAGTAACAGTCCTGACAATCAGGCCTCTGGACTGGCAGGCATTACAGGTAAATGACGCATATTAATCTTTTTTTGCCTTTTTCATCCGTCACTAACTGCCTCTTGTCTCCAGGCATTGGAATGCTAGGACATAGCAGCACGAGCTTGGCCCATTCACCTATAGAAGATGACCCACGACCTCAAACTACTTGGGGTAATTCATTTCAAATGATATTATATCTTCTACAAGTTCTGTGTACAAAATTCTTGTGGGAATAGTTTTGACTCGCTTTTACTTTTCTGCAGGACATCATACTCAATCGAGGAGGAAAAAAACACTCCTGGGAACTTGAGCTAGTACTGTGTTAGTAATAATAAAGTAATGCTTGGGTTCTTCATCCGCTATCGAGCCAAGGTGGTTACTCGTGTAAGAACTATACTGCTTGTCTGAAATCAGTATCATTTACTACAGCAAGGTGTTATGTGGACAGTTCAAAACATTTCACTGACCCTGATCTTCTAAAATGAATTAATGACATATTTTCACACTGTGAGTTTTGGCTACTTGATGCGATGAACTTACTGCAAGACTTACGGCCACTGATTGTTACTGTATGTATCAGAAACTTATTGTTCAAAGAATTTTATAGTGCTCGCTTTCTGTATATTCCTTTATTACTCTACATAAAAAAACAATATTTTGAATTCACTCTGCACGATTACCAATTTTATTTGTTTATGTTTCATGCATGTGCAATAAAAAAATACTGTATGTACAGGGTATTTGTACATACATCGGCTTGCAGATTATCTTTAAGCCTCAATGTCTTTTTTTGTATCAAGAGACTTATGTTACCAGTACCACTACTTCTTTTGGTGCTCTTTCTAGCTCCCATTTTAATAAACAATTCTTTTTTGTGTTCTGCTTGTAACCTTGAACTTTACACTGATTGTGATACATCGTGTATTACTGTACCAAATATATTTGTAAGTCTTCATATCGAAATTTTGTATGCATGTCTTGTTTCTATCCATATATGTCATAGGTAGACAGAATAAAACGAATTACCATGTTTTTATTCTATTTGGACAAGTGATAGACCTACGGTATTCATCGTAGGTTTAGCTGAAGACTCGAAATCAGGGGAATTCTTTAACATGATTGATTAATTTGTAGAGCTTAATATAACTAGAGGTTTTTAAAATCAGACAGAAGAAAAACGCTTTCATAAAATATTTCTTAACGTCAGCGTGTTGAATTCATGTAACATATATTACTTTAGGGTACTTTATTGATGCATAAAACATAAAATAAATACATAAAATATTTTTAGACTTATTTTTCAATACATTTTGTTTCTTTATCCATTGCATTATCTTTTTAATTCATTTATTTTGCATTATCTGGTCTGGTTACGAAGAGCATTTACATCCGGGTAACTTAGATGTCGCTATCTCGTTTCTGATTGGTTCAACGAAGTTTTTTCATTTGCCAGTGTTCGGCTAATTACTACTTCTGTAGAAAGAGGCGACAGACAAGCAGGCGTGCGATGTCGCATCGATGTTTTCGATACTTTAACGGTTAAACGTCTCTGGAAACTCATTTCCTGACTATGTGCATGTATATTTCTATTACGTAAACTAAGAAAGGAGAACCTGATTTCGATGTGTTCCTGAGTGCATAACAGTACAACTGCGGTTGCCGGAATTAACTAACCGTTCTACAACTCGGATAATGTGCTTTTGATGTAATTGATTAATAGACTGTCTAACAATATTCTTGTATTGATATAGAGGTGTGTGATTAAATATTCTCTATTCGTATTTTAGACATTGTATCGTAATGAACAAAAGCAAAGAATAAATAAGGAAGTTATATAAAATCAGTTGCTTTGTGACGAGAGGAAATGGTGGCTTCAAATTTGCCCAGCGTTGTAATTGATATTCTTATCTAATTTTATTTTGCTTTAATCTTCAATGAAGGCTAATGCTACAATGAAGGGCACGAGAGGGCATCACTGAAAACCGGGACACTAGTTGAAATTGTAGGAATGCGAGAAATCGCTAATCCTAATCCCAATAATAGTTCTGTAACTTTTCTGCTCCCCAGTATGTTGGTAACTCGACTGCATTTTTAGTGTTGCCCCAGGAAGAGCGGGTAAGTCGCTAACAAACAGGAACAGGAATATTTATGAAACTAATCCGCAGTGATGAGGGGTTAAGATAGCGATTTCCACATGTTATAAATTTCCTTTGGTGAACCTACTTGGTGGTCACAGACTCGATTCTCCTGATTGTCTTTTTAGAAAATAATCATGTAATAGTGAATGTACAGAGCATGTATTTTAATGATAGTAATTATAACTGGACAAACGTGAACGAAAGCGGAGGTGGTGTCCCTCAAAATCAGCGTTCAGGCGAAGGAGTGTACGTCAACCAACACAACAGAGCAGCACCGGATCCTTTATCTAGTCCTCCGAACAATCATTTGGGAAGAATTCCGATGGATAATTACTCTAGATCGCCACAGCTACATCCACACATGAATCCGACAAGGCAGCCTGCAAGCCAGTCTCATGATAATATGTCAGCCAACGCTGGATATTATGGATATGCCGGTAACACACCACAGTCTTTCCAACATAGTAACATGGGTAGTTATCCTGCCAAAAGCTATGGAAATCGAATGCAGATCCCTCAAATGCAACAAAATATGCCTTTAAAGCAAGACATTGATGCTGTCTTGCCTGTTGTTGGAAATTCTACACAAAGTTACATGGGAAACATGGCTTATTCTCAGCCGAGGTATAAAACTTCTGTCACCCCAGGTCAGTCTTCAGCATCTTCGTTGTTTTAATAATTGATGAAAAACGTTTTAATATCATCCAATATAATATACTAAATGGTGATAAAATGGATGCCGTGTGATGCTCTCTTGAATGACTGTACCTCAATAAAATTAGTGTTGGTATTCAAAGCAACTATTGGGTTGCCTTCCTTACATAAAATAGTGTTGCAGTCAAACATAACATGTCCATGAACTGGCCTTATCAAA
Source organism: Halocynthia aurantium (assembly GCA_013436065.1). Taxonomy (NCBI): domain Eukaryota; kingdom Metazoa; phylum Chordata; class Ascidiacea; order Stolidobranchia; family Pyuridae; genus Halocynthia; species Halocynthia aurantium. The sequence goes on along the minus strand of QXVX01004423.1, from coordinate 22,362 downwards.
TGGACTGGTGTCCCAAATGAGTGAAGAAAATTACTTTATATGCTTGATCGTTTTTTCTACGGATTTGTCCCAAATAAGATACCGCCCTGATGAAACACTGGTCCAAATAACCACTGCATTAATCCTCTGCTTGTCCTAGAATTGGAGATTTAAGATTTTCTATTCATTGAATAACAATATTTCAAGTTACTTCGCTATCAACAAGTACATATTTCTTTTATCTTCACCATTGGTATACCTTCTCATTAATCATTCATTCCAAGCTTTGATGAGTCGGTAATGACGAAGATTTTATTCCAAAGGGAATACACAATCTTGATTCTGATTTGGTTCACGAACATCGTCGAGTCACATTCACATAAATCTTCTATAGCATTCAAACAGTCACTCAGACCGGATAAGCCAGATTTTTGTGTTCTTGCTTGTAGCAAGTGTGACTAATTGATGATATTTCATTATTGCAGATGTTCAACACAGGCAGTATTACATCCAAAGTGCTCCAAATGATGTTAATTGTGCTCCAAATTCAAATTATTATCTTCGTTCTCCCCAGGTATGTTTCAGTCAACTGGTGAATGGTGTTTATGCTTCTCCTTTATCTGAGGTTAAAAGCGTAGCCTCAACCTAGAGATAACGTTAGAATTCCAAGTAGCTTTCTGAGCCATACAAGGCAATATTCTATCTAACTTTGAAAATGTGTTTCTTTGAGAATATCATGCCTGAATGTTTCACACGTATCGGGATTTTGTGAAATAAATGAGAATATTTTTATCAGTCGCACGGCATAAATTATTTAAGCAGGATATGATTTTTAGAGACCAACTACATAGATAAGGTTCAGTGAAATCAAAGATTTTATCTCATCGTGTTATGGTTACTACTGTCACGGAAACACGTACTGATTAGTATAATAATTAATTAATGCCAGAATATGTTTGATTGTTGCCACTCTCGACCAAATTGTTCTTTTTATTCCAGACATTGTTTCGATTGAAATTTTGCAACATAGTACTTGTATATCAATAGCAGTATTTTCAACTGTAGTTATTGATCTCTAGAACTTAAACATCTACTAAGCTATAGACATGTTCGGAGCTTATATTATGAATTTATAATACTGATATTGGTATTGCAGTAAAAAACATTCATAGAATTTACTTCATTATTTAGGTATTTCATTGTATATTCCTTAGCAAATGTTCTACCGTTAAGTAGTTTTAGATCAGAACATTGAATATATCCTTCAACCTGAGCTTCTTTTGTAGTGTGGTTCTGCAGCAACCAGAATGCAGGCTTACAGTCAGCCCGTTCATCAGCAACAACAAAATACAAGCTATATAAACAATGGTGTGTTGATATTACAGATAGACTCCTCACAGTTGCTGGTATTTCTGTCGTTTGGTCCGACTAGTAAACCTTTATGTTACATTTATAGGTTCTGGCATGCCAGGCGCTCAACCTAGACAATTGCAACAAGGTATGCCGAGTCAACCGGGCCAAGTTCCTTATTATTACAACAAACAAAATATGCACAGTTTTCCCAATCAAAGTAAGTCCTTGCTTTTCCTGATATTTCTCAAACATAGATCTAAAAACCTACCTTCACAGTTTCACCAGAGGCACAAGGCATACACCAAGATCGGTTGCAAGCATCAAGAATGCATTCTGGACGTAATCTCAGTATGGAAATGGTAAGCTTTCTGATGAATGTTTTATCATGAAATCAGAGTATGTAAAGCAAAGATGATTTCCATACAGGCTTCCCCCAGACATTTAACACCACAGCGCCAGCATTTCCCACAGAGTACTCCTATGATGATGTCTGGTCATAGCCAAGTATCGAACATCCCTTCAGGAATCGGTGTCATGTCATCAGGGTCCATGCCTGGTGTCCCCGCTCCCCAGTTTCACTCTGAACGACCGCGACCGCATTTCATTAATCAGTCTCCGATGCCCTCTCCTAATTCAACAAGACACCTTCAAGTATCTCCGCAACATGTGGCGTATGGCTATCGGCAACAGTCGCCGTCCCGTCACGATATTTTAGCAGTTCCTGGCCAACCACATTACCCACATAACCCTCCGTCCATGTCAGCTGTCTCCTCTTATTGTGCAAGTACCATGACTACAACTATTACGACTATAGCTAAGTCTCCCACTTCTTATTCTATGGGTAATTCGAATTCAACTGGGGTTTTACCCCCGGATAATCCCATGTACGGGAACAAAATGCCACAAATCTCGCCGCAGCGAATGCCTGTTTCCAACTGCAATAATGCCTCCATGGTCAAACCGACATTGGAAATTCAGCCAGTATTGAACCAATGTAACTCTCAGATATTAAACCCCGGTCCGATATTGCCGCCGGGACAGCAGGTAGAAAACAACTCGATCGTTTCCGCCAATCCCGAACCAACTGTCGCATCCATTCAACAGGGGAAGATATCGGCCCTACCTTCAGAGTTCAACTTGGACAGTTTACTAGATGAACGTATGGATACGGGCGGAAGCTTTATGCAGCAGCTGGAGTCTTGCAGCCCCGTCGTGTCGTGCAATAAGAAGAAGGATTTTGAGTACAGTGCAAATAATGCTACTGTCAGTACTGCAGCTCCGCAAAAAAAGCCTGAATCCAACTTGTCTATTCCACAAAACAAACAGAGCGGCAGCTTTGCTCAAGCACCATCTCAAGATACCCTAATGACTGGAAACAAATTTAACACCATACAAACAAATGTTCCAGCAAAACTGTCGCCAAATACCATGGCGTCATCGTTGATGTCCTCTACCTCGTACTGTGTTACCACGGCCCAGATGCCTGTTTCAACTCCTAGTGCTTCTATCACTACTCTTCAACATCAGGATGCACAGCCATTGACTTCAATAGTGGGAACTGTTGGAGCCGGTGCAACAGTTTGCTCTGCTACAGTTTCTTCCAGCAACATTATTCCGACCGTAGCTGTAAATCAGAGATTTCAACATCGTATGCCTGGTCCGATGGCAATTCCAACCAGTTATCGGTCTCCGAGACCACCCTTTTCAATGCAGGTAATGTATGATTTAAAAACCTTGGTTCTGTCCTTCCAGATTTCTCTTCAGCTTTCATCTCATATACAGGAACATGTGTCGCAGCCAGGTCTGCCAACACGATTCCCTCATCCGGCACAACAGTATGGCGATCCTCGTTTTCCTGTACCGGCTGGACCTTCTCAAATCATGCCACCGTGTCATTATGGTCCCCGGAACGACGCTAGAATGCCGATGCATCCGGGTCAGCCTTACTCTGTTTATAATCATCATCCGATGCAAGCAGATTATGCTCGTCCGCCAGGTATCTTGCATTTTTACAGTCTTATGGTGGTAGTAATAGGAAATCATTGGAAACTTCATTCCCCCTAGGTATGTTTCCAGAAGTCCGACCAAATCATTTCCTGCAAGAAAACATGCAATCGGTAAATTTTCAACCTCGTTGTTGCTGCTTTATATCCTCTAAAGTCTAAAGATAGATAGACATTAAATTTGTTCCGTGATATTCTCAGGGACCACCAATGCATCGTTTCCCTGGACCGATGGGACAGGTTATGCCCGGCCCTGTTGTGGACAAGAAGACATCCATGCTTATGAGTTCTGATGACACTTCCGGTTAGTGTTACTGGTCCAAGCACCAGATTGTTCTCCAGGAAGATTCATATCTAATAAACATTTTTATGTGTTTTTTCAGGAGAGAAAAAGAAAACTACTAAGAAGTCCAAAGCAGCTAGAGCACTCAAGAAGAATGAAGGCGACGATAAGGACAAATCACCAAGGAAGAAGAAGAAACGGGTTGTGAAAGTTGATGACTTGAATTCCAAAACCGATTCTGACAATAGCAGGAGCAGTAATCCTGTACCATCCGAAGGTATCTAGAGTTTGTTATCATTATCGAGTATTAGGTCCCCATTATTGAACTTTTTTGCCCATAGACCTCGAGTGCAGCGTTCCGAATCTCCATCAGGACATTGCAGAAATGGCAAACGGTTCTCAAGAACTCAGCGAAGAAATGGCTAAAGTGAAAGCACGGATAACCGACAAGAAGAAAAAGAAGTATTGTATTAAAGTATGCCGTCACTCAAGTTGTTGCATTTTTGTCTATCTCGTTCTTTTTGCCACCAGGCCTCCAGCAACCGTGATGAAGATGAAGAAGAAACGAAAGAAAGGGGAAGAATCAGATGATTTTGATGACACTGGACCTGCAGCCCAATCACCTGATGATTCTGTCGAGGTTAATACAACTTTTTGAAGGTTATTTTCATATCTTATTATTCCTGACTTGTAATCTCTTGCGATACAGAAGCGCAGGTCGTCACGGAACGTGAAACGCAAGCGATATATGGAGACTGTCGACATTCAGTTATCGGAAGATGATTCTGAGGGAGAAGGATCTGAGAAAAATGCTCTCAAACAACAACATACTTCTTTGCAGGTATTACAGAACACTGCTGAATTACATATAATCTAATCAATTAACAATAGATTGGCTAAAAAGATCTTGCTGAAATATATTTTTTCCTTAATCAAGAATGAGGAGGATAACGTAGATGAACAACTTGTCGTGGAAAAGATTCTTGTGATGAGGTTACGCAAAGTCCCCCTTCAACAGCCTGAGCTAAAGGATGAAGTCCCTAGCAAAGGTTTGTAAACAACAAGAACAATACTCTGGTATAAGAAACAATTCTGTTATTACTTAAGCCCCCCCTTTAATAGATCCAACTGACGAAGGAGTTCCGCAGGTAGAAGGATTAGGTCAAGATTTACCCGATGAAGCGCAGGACGATGCAGAGAATTCGGAAAAAGAAAAAGTGGATGCAAAATTACCGGCTAAACCAGATGATGATGGTAGGTGTTAATGTTTTGAATAAAAAGCATCCAATTTCGCTGGAGTTACTTCACTGTTGGAAGTCATACTGGGATAGTATTTCTTTCTTATTTCAATGTCTGAATTTACTTGTCTTAGTTCCCCCCGCTGAGGAAGATGATAGTAAGAAACTTCCGATCAATGGAGAATATGAAGAAGTTGAAGAGTTCTATGTTAAATATAAAAACTAGTAAGTTTCAGCCACTTACAATAACTAACCATTGATATATAGTTATGCAAATGAAGTAAAGATTTGTAATATATTTTCTTTTCAGCTCCTACTTGCACTGTGAATGGAAATCCAAGGACGAATTCCAAGATAAACGAGTCGACAGCAAAATAAAGCGCTATAAGTCGAAGCTGTCATCAATGAACGAATATTACACTAACGTGAGTCAACGTAGAATACAAGATATACTACTTTATTCTTTTGGTTTAAAAGTACTAAACAAGAATTTTTATTTTTGCTATGTAGCTGGATGTTAGTGAACCCTTCAACCCTGACTTTGTTGTAGTAGAACGCGTGCTGGACGTGTCGAGCCATGAAGATTCGTCCGGGAACGTAATATAGTCATAGCAACTTGTATATGTATCGTTAAATCTTCATTGATAATAACCAATTTCGTCTTTGAATTGAAACAGGACATAAAACATTACTTGATAAAATGGTGCTCATTGCCATATGAAGACAGCACTTGGGAAACAGAAGCAGACGTTCCGCAGCAGAAAGTATCAGAATTTACAGCTAGATGTCAGTATAGGCCAGTACCTACAACAGGGGTGAGTTTTGCTTTGTTATACTATTATAATATTATAATGTACGAGTGGTAACAATATATTGCAACTGAGAACTTTCTTGTTTGCCCGTTTCAGTGTCTGCCTAGTAAAAATAGTTGGAGGAAGTTGACAGAAAAAGATGGAACTTTCAAAAATGACAATATGCTGAGAGATTACCAACTTGAAGGCATAAGCTGGCTCCTTTTCAATTGGTACAATAGGTAAGATTACGATTCCAAGCCTGTTATTAAATCTCATTCATTGATTCTAGTCTGAGCATTGACTTTTGACTTCTTAGGCGAAACTGCATCCTGGCTGATGAAATGGGTCTCGGCAAAACCATCCAGTCGATAACGTATCTGCAGAAAATATTTGACCGTGGCATCCCTGTAAGGCTTAAAAATGAATTGTGTTCTAATTTTGTATCCCTTTTTTTTTATCGTCCCTATCTGAATGTCATCTGGCTCTTATTTTAGGGACCTTTTCTAGTAGTAGCTCCACTTAGCACCATAGGCAATTGGCAAAGAGAATTCTCTCAGTGGACAGATATAAACGCAGTCGTCTACCACGGCAGTCAGGTCAGCCGGGAGATGATCCAGACGTATGAATTTTTATGCAGAGATGAGAACGTGAGCCTTCAGTTGTTGATTCATCATTTCATTCATCTTAGATATATATTTTATCACAATGTTAATTCCACTTACTCAGCTTGATGAGATTCCTGGCACATATAAGATGCATGCAGTCATCACCACATACGAAATGATCGTTTTGGAGAACTCGCACTTGGAACATATCGACTGGCAAGTTCTGATTATCGATGAGGCACACAGATTGAAAAATCAGTCTTGTAAACTGGCGGATTGTCTGCGAGCCATGCAGTTGGTAAGTAAAGATAATGGAGATACGAAAATATTACTAACCCCTGATATATCTGTATGTTAGGTTATTATTCACAGCCGATTGATCTTTCTCCGTCGGATGGTAGATTGATTTTTATAATTCTATTTCATAATTGGGACTCCTTCAAACCCTTAACCGGACATACCTTAAAGTCCAATATTAGCCTGTTGTCTTAACTGTGTTGTTTCCACTCATGATGTGTATGAGATACGAGATACAGTCATACCTAGAGTTACATCATTTCGACCTACATAAGATTCAGATGAGGCATTGGCTCTGGTGCATCTGAAAAATTGGCTTACCAATTAATGAAGTGGTACGAGGTATTACTATGTTAATGAATAATTTTGTTTTTTCAGCGTTTCAAAGTCCTTTTGACCGGCACACCTTTGCAAAATAACGTAGAGGAGCTCTTCGCTCTCCTTAATTTCTTGCAGCCGGAGGTGTTTAATTCATCACAAGCATTCTTGAATGAATTTGGAAATTTGACAGATAATTCCCAAGTGAGTAAAACAGGGTACGATTGTCGGTCTTTCATGAGGAACTCGATTAAATGATTTCTTTATTGAAAGGTTCAAAAACTGCAAGAACTGTTGAAGCCAATGATGCTGAGACGTTTGAAAGAAGACGTAGAGAAATCGCTAGCGCCGAAAGAGGAGACCATCATCGAGGTCGAACTAACAGACGTGCAAAAGAAATACTACAGAGCCATATTAGAAAGAAATTTCGAATATCTGTCAAAAGGATCAAGCTCAGGAAACGTACCTAACCTTATGAACACAATGATGGAGTTGAGAAAATGTTGCAACCATCCTTATCTAATCAAAGGCAAGTAGTAATAAGTAGTAATAAAACGTTGACAATATGTGAGGAATCTTACTGACATCGCTCCATTTTGTCGCATAGGCGCTGAAGAAAAGATATTTCAAGAATATTCCGACAAAGACAAGACTCCGATTGAATTGATGATTCAAAGCGCAGGGAAACTTGTCTTAATCGATAAACTTTTGCCAAAGTTAAAGTCTAACGGACATAAGGTAATATTCTGTATATAGGGCGGCCCATAAGAAAAGAAAACCAATGCTCTGAAGGCCGATCTGCAAATTAGCACCAATGATATGCTTTATATACAATTTCTACAGTGTGCCGGTTCAATTTTAATGCGAATCTCTTCCATAGGTTCTTATATTCTCTCAAATGGTACGGTGTTTGGATATCCTGGAAGACTACATGGTCCAGCACAAGTATCTATACGAAAGGATTGACGGTTGTGTGAGAGGAAATGACCGACAGGCAGCGATAGATCGATTTAGTAAACCAGGTTAGTTTTAGAATCGTACTGCTGATCAATTGAACCGCACCGGTTAGAATAGGATGAATTATACCGTGCATTTTTTTTAAAGATTCGGACCGTTTCGTTTTCTTGCTTTGTACACGTGCTGGCGGACTCGGTATCAACCTCACCGCAGCGGACACTGTGATCATTTTTGACTCTGACTGGAATCCGCAAAATGATTTACAGGTAGTTTCTCTTTCTAAGGATGTGTATTGAATTTAGATCAGTAATTCCTAGTTGAAACAATTATGATCTTCTTATACAGTCAAAATCATGTGGAAATATCAAAAATAAAATAAAATATACATGTTTCATAGCATCATTGAATATGTTTTAGTTTTATAACTGTTCTAGGTAAGTTCATTCGACACCAACCTGCGAATGCTCCCCTAGGGACCTCCATTGAAAATCACCAATTTAAACTGTTGGCTATTGTAAATATTGTTCAGGCCCAAGCAAGATGTCACAGAATCGGACAGCTGAAGTCCGTGAAGATATATCGACTCATCACTAGGAACTCATACGAACGAGAGATGTTTGACAAAGCTAGTCTCAAACTTGGCTTGGATAAAGCCGTTTTGCAATCGATAAGCGGACGTCAGGATCAACTGAATCAGGTAAAAATATGGCACGTTAATAGCAGGGATAAGATTATTAGTGACAAATCGGGTGTGTGATTAACATTCGAGTATATAATACCATAATTAAATATTTGTTCAGTATACCAGTGTAAACATTTAAACCAGCTTATGTTCATTCCATACAAAATGTTGTTGCTTCAGGTTCAGGGCCCTGCATTGAGCAAGCAGGAGGTCGAAGACTTGCTTAAACGGGGAGCTTACGGCGCAATCATGGATGAAGATGATGACGCTAAAAAGTTTTGCGAGGAAGACATCGATCAAATTCTGCAGCGCAGAGCTCATACCATCACGATAGAGTCGGGAGTGAAAGGTTCAACGTTTTCAAAGGTTGGTTCGTGATTGATTTTGAAAACCAATTTACATTTCAAGACTCGTGTAAATGTTTCCTTATATTCATAGGCTAGCTTTGTATCTGGAGAAGACAGCACTGACATTTCTCTGGATGATCCAAACTTTTGGGAGAAATGGGCAAAGAAAGCTGACCTGGATATAAGCAGACTTAAAACGGTATTCTTTTCCCCACTGAATAAGACCATGTAGCAATTCAAAGTAAACACCTTGCATCATGTTGTATATTCGTATTGCAGAATAAGCTGATAATCGAAGAACCTCGTAGGCGAAAGCAAACCAAACGCTTCGGTGGGATGACTGGAGACGATGAAGTGCTAGCCGAACTTGGCTCCGAATCAGACTCGGACTACGAAGAATGGTCATCTTCCAAGAAACAAAAGGGCAAGTCGAAAACAAGAGTTTGGTCAAGGAGAGAATGTTTCCGTGTCGAAAAGAACCTGCTTACTTTTGGGTATGTCCTTTTTCTTTATAACGTCGGTGTGGTTATCAATCTGAGCAATATTTAAAACTGATTTGAACTATAGATGGGGACGCTGGCAGCATATATTAAAGAGAGGTGGATTCCCAGCCTTCATCACAGATATTGAAATAGAGCAGGTGACCAGAGCACTCCTAATATACTGTTTGAAGTTTTACAACGGAGATGAAAAAATTAAGGTAAGCACATTATAGTTGAATATGTGTATAAATAATCTCAACTCCTTGGATGAATGCCATTCCCATTCAAGATTATATGTATTAGGCATTTTACAGTAATACTCACCTTAGGATTTATTCAATACCCTATATAATAGTATTGTAGCAACTGTTGGGGTCTGATAATTATCTCTGATCCAAATATTTGAAATTCCATTCTCCTTCAGGTTTTCATGTGGGAACTTATTACACCACTGGAACACAGCGCAAACACGAGTGTTCTTCAAAACCATGAAGGTCAGTGATTTATCCTCTTAGATATTTGAAATCTGTGTATTATTGAAATGTTAATCGATCAACATGATACAACTTCTCCGCGATACGCAGGACTCTCTGCTCCCGTTCCGAGGGGTCGTAAGGGCAGACGTGCCAGGGAGGAAGCGGACGCCCTCAGGAAACAGCAAGAACAGGTCGAAAGAGAATGGGTACAGGAAATAAACGTTGATAGTATACTTCAAGATGACGGATTTAAAAAACATCTACAACATCACTGCAACAAGTACGTCATGTCAGTTATACGCTAGGTTCGCAATCAGTTCAACCGGTGTCTTATTTTTCTGTAGGATTCTTTTGCGAGTCAGGATGCTTTATTATCTTCAGTCGGAGATTGTCGGTCCGATCATGTCTGAAATCGAAGAGACTCACTATGAGTACGTCGAAATACATTTTTGTTAACGAGTAAAGGATAGAAATTAATTGTACTAAAATATTATCAATTGCCAGGAAATTGGAACTCGATTTCCCTGACGTCATTCCAGATCCTCCGGCATCCTGGTGGGATTCCGATTGCGATAAATGCCTCCTGATCGGAGTGTGCAAGCACGGTATGCTTATTGTATGACCTTGTAATTCTTTTCATCAGATTTATCTCTTTGTGTATCATGTTTTTTTTATATTCCCTATGTAGGTTATGAGAAGTACAACATGATAAGGGCCGATCCAAAACTCTGCTTTCTAAAGAAAGTCGGCATGCCTGATAATTCCGCCCTCGCTGCTGATCTCGATGTTGAAGCATACGAGTGAGTTTTCTCTTTAATACTGGAGTTCAAAATGTCATCAATATTAACCTTTAGTGGTCTATAAGAAACTGCAAAGGCACAGGGATCTGAGGCTCCGAATAGCAGTTGGCGAAATCCCAAGGGGTCTTCGGTGGTCGACTGAAGCCATTACATATAATTTTGTATATGAATTTAAAAAGTTACAGAATGCCCTTTTCCCCCTTAAATGGGATCGATTGTACCAAATATTCGGATACCCTCTTATTACTTTATTATTTTTTTGAACTTGAACATTTATGCTATGTTTATTTCTTTCAGGGATAATGATGATCCTGAATATAAGCCCGCAAAGATTGTCTTCAGTGAATATTCTGAGTTTGAGGTAACTTTTCCAGCATCATTGGCTCATTCATGATTACGCATGCACGCTTTTAGTTTACTGTTTGGTTTAGGATTTATGTGATAGTGTCACCTCATATATATAATCTTCTAGCAATTTCCCTAAATCTGACCCATAAAATATTTCCAGGATTCCCCTTCCTCCGCTACACCAGGCACTGCTCCCGCGTCCCCGATATCCGCCAACGAACCCAACGGCAAGTCATCAACAGTGGGTGACACAGACCAGGCCTGTAAGAGCAAGGATGAAGAGAAGGAAGAAGAGTCAACTATTGAAAGTAAAAAGCATTATCCAGGATGCAATACTTTAAACATATAACCATATCAAATATATTGTGTTAAAATACTATTTTTATTGTCACTTCAGCATCTCAAGAGACGAAAGAGGATCCAAAGACCGATAGCAGCACTTCTTGCGAATGGCCGTCCATTTCCGAAATGAATTTGAGAATAAGACGAATGATTGCCAGCTATCAAAAGCATTATAAACAGGTATTGTATTGACTTTATTGTTTCATAATATTTCTTCCCAACAGCAGCTATATATTTATCGCTCACAGATCCACGCTAGACTGATGAACCTGGACAGGTCGACTCCTAACCGATTTAATGACATGTCTGCGAAAGTCAAGAGAGAGCAACTGTATGTAGTATTCTTGATTCTTAGACTGGCGTTAGACCTTGCAAACATTAAACCTTACAAATACATTCTTTTGATGTTTTCACAGTCGTTGGACGAGGAGGGAGGAGGCAGATTTTTACAGGACGGTGTCGACTTTTGGAGTTGAATACGACAAGGACGCGAATCTCTGCTGGAAGAGGTTCCGTAGGATCGCCAAACTCGACAGGAAGTCCGACGACAGCTTAAAATTGTATTACCTCTCATTCAGAGCTATGTGCGAACGTGTTTGTGGTAAAGAAGCAAAGTCAAATGAAGGTATGTAGGATATGAATCATACCATAACATAGAAATGTGTATATAAACATTGTAATATTTAATATTGCACGCTGTGTGGGAAAATGATTTCAAAATAGCAATGAACTTATGTTGGCCTCGATTAATCGTATTCGCAGATCCAAATTTCATTACTGTCGACCAAATCACAGAGGAAAGAGCGTCTCGTACCCTGTACAGGATCCAGCTCTTGAACCGGATTCGACTGGACGTGTTGCGACACGAAAAGTTGGAGGAACGCATGGCAAAATGCGAGCGGAGCCCGGACCTGCCCGTGTGGTGGAAACCGGGACAGCACGATAAGGAACTTATTCTCGGAATGGACAAGTAGGAGTCTGCCCTCTGTATCAATGTTAATTTATTTACTCATCGTGAATTTTTACATAGGAATTTCTCGATTACAGGCATGGAGTCACTAGAACAGAAATCCATATATTAAATGATCCTACCCTGTCTTTCTTGAAAAGTATGAGAGAATACGAAAGTAAGGAACAGGCTCAAAAAAGAAAAAGGTACGTTATCGTTGAATTATGTTGAATTACTAACCGACATAGACATTTTCTATTTCTTGTGTGTCTGTTGCAGCAGAAAAAGGAAAATCGATCACTGTGAAAAGGATATAGCACAATCGCTCGGTAAAACAGGTTAGTATATTACTATTGATATATTCTCAGCCTCACATGTTTGTCAATATTGACTGTCGTTTTCGTACAGAAGAAAAGATTGAAATCAAAGAAGAGAAGTCCGATGTGAAAGTTACGGAAATAGAAGATAACATAGAAGAAAAAGATCTGAAAGAAGCCGAGCAGGTGAAGACGGAAGATGTCAAGAAGGAAGAAACAGACAAGTCTGAAATAGAGGAATCATCTGTGGTAAACAATTAATTCTTTTCAAAGTAACTTTCAGTATGGTTAACGGGTATTTTTTTAATAAGCTGTATTCAAACCTCACGCGAATGCTTGACATAATATAATGTGCTTTCATCCAGGCGACTGATAGTACAGAAGAAAAGAAAGAGGAGGCTCCCGAGGGAGAGGTCCAGAAGAAGGAAGACAAAGGAAAGGAAGAAGATGAGAAAATCAATACTGTCGAAAATCTATTAAGAAGAGAAAGGTGAGAGATTTTTTGTAATTTATTCATTACTAACAGAGACATACCACCCACCAGGTAGTTGTAAATCATGAGGTAGCATCCTGAATGCCCAATTAAAGAAGCTCTATCATACGTAGTTTAGTGTTAAAAGCTTGACATTTTTGTTATGTGATATGTTATGAATTATAAATATCTTTTTAGTTTACAAGAAGTAATACCACATGACAGTGATTCTCTTCTGCTCTTCCACACTTCATACTTATACAAGTGGCCAAAGGTTTGTTGATTACAACAGTGAGTAGTTATCTATGTCCTTTCTGTATTATCACATCGTTTCCATTGTTTTTGTAGGACCGAGTATTGATACAGAGAGTTGAACACATATGTTATTGCGTCGTACATGGTGATTGGCCGGTTCAACGTCTTCATGAAGGTGCGTTGTCCTTTTTCAACGCCAATCCCATGGCAACACCCATGCGTCCTTATTCTCCAGCTAGTCTTAAAGGTTTCGACACTGCATCCGAGGCCCTCCTCGCAGGTAACTTATCTCATTGTACTATATTCCTTCGATAGGATTAACTTTAGCTCTCCTTTCACTGTTTTATAATTGCAGCTGGTAAGAAAGACAAATCGGATTCGGATAAAGGCAAAGCAAGCACCAAGCAATCATATGGATCTCAGCGGTAAGCCATTTTTAGTAAAAATCTGATTACCTTCTTGAACTCTGTAAACTATCTATTGTTACTATAGGCGAAAACATGGGCACGATTCTCGTAGCAGTTCTCCCGTTATAAGTTCTTTGAAGAATCAGGTAAGAGACTTGACCTACTCAAATTTTTTCACCATTTTTCGATTACTGGATTTTACACAATTTATTTGCACGCAGCAGGACAACACTTCACTTTCAAATCTTTCCAAATACGCGTCCTCTTCCAAGAGCGGCAAAAGTAACTTGCTCGGCATGTCTGACGATAAAATCTCCGGTAACAGCTCAATGTCTTTGCTTGCGAGACTGGAAGTGAGTTCTTTTCACCGGTTTTCTCATATAATAGCATAGTTTTTTTATGCGCTATGTTCTCTATTTAAGGAGCTATCTGCTCAGGAGAAGAGAATGGAAAACGATAAAGCTGCTGCTTGGCAGGCTGCAAAACAGTCGAACGCTCTTTTAGATCTCTGTATGTCAAACAAACAGTTCAGCGACACTTTACAAAAATTACTGAAAACAGGTTGATTAAAGAATTTGATTTATTGAATGTATCGTAAGAATAGAAACTGTCTGCACTATGTAACACAATGGCTTTCTTTCTTTGTCTCTTGAATTCAGATTTCAGCAACATGGGGCTTCCCTTACCCAACATATTGTCTAAAAACCCTCAGTACTCCAGTAAATCTTCAGAATCATCAACGAGTGCTGAAAAATCGTCAACAAAGAGTCCAAAATACTCGGCAGCGTCCACGTCAGGCGCCAGCAAGTCGGAAAAGCCTTCTTTAAAGGAGGCATCGACACCACAGAAAGCACCCCATACCGAACCGGATGCCATGTTCTCCAGGAAGCAAGACACAGATAACAGAAGCAGTAAATCCAAGGTGAGTTATGCCCGACATCAGAGTGAAGACAAGTTAACTTATTGAAATAATTTTCAATAATGCAGAAATTAAAGAAATCGAGAATCGGTTTCATATCACCGGCCGTGTTGCCTTCCGACACGCGGATACCGGTGCATAATCCGTCAGAGGGTAAAAAGATCGGCGGAGAGCAAGCTCCAATGAATAGAGACCTCGCCGATTGGCTTACTCAGCATCCAGGTATTTCTGGTTTAATATTTTCTATGTCGTCTTTGAAAATGCTAGCACTAATGTCTGAATGTTTAAACTCTCCAGGTTTCGTAGTGGATTACAAAACTCTCAGGCAAAAGCTAGACAAGGAAACGTCTATTTCTGCCGAAACAGAAAAAGAAACCCCTACGAAACTGCAACCGTCTTCGTCATCCTCTAGCAAGCGGATATCGACTCCTGTGAACAGCACTCCAGAGTTGCCGAAGATGTCGAAAGAGAGCAGAACAGATAAGCAAAACGCTGCTGCCGTACTGAATGATAAAAACGCCTACCCGCCTATTGATCCAGCTATTGCCCAACTGTTACTGAACATGCCGATGGGTCTCATGGACAATTACTATGGCATTTCACCGGGTGGGTTTCTACAGAATTTTTAGGAGTCTGTAGAATTTATGACAACAGTAGACTAGTTTTTTTTTATCTTGCAGTAACAATTGTAAGTACTTGAGATATTGTTTCATTTTTAATGTAAAAGCAGCTGCCTTGTTGGCCGCAGGTGCCTTCCCCACTGATTTAGCATTGCCTAACATCAACCAAGATTATGAAAACCGCTCACATTCGTCCAGTTCGAATAAATACGACCAAAAACGAAAGAAAACCTCCTCTTCTTTAAGTAGACATTCAGATAAAAGTTCTGCTCATGATGGCAGCAGTAAGGTGGGAATTTAGTTATATCGGTTTCTAAATATAACATTGCGTTTACTTTAGTAAATATACTCAATTTTTCTTTATTCATTTCCCACGGTAGTCTCATCATTCCAAAGATTCATCAGACTACAACCGGAAGAAGTATGAATCCGCTGGGTCCAGTTCTTCTACTATGCCATCGTCAGCCAGCCTGCAAGAGGAGGCCGATGCGGCTATGCTCGCCGCTGCCCTCGCAGGGTATTTGCCCAACACCGGGGCTATGATGGGCGATCCTTACCAACTGATGAACATGTTTCAACAGCCTCAGCTCGACCCAAAACTTCTTTCATTGTATAATCTTCAAATGTTTCCATTTTTTGCTGGTAAGATTTGTTTGAAAGTGGCCACATACTGCTATCAGCTATGTGTTTGAGGCTTAACTCCTATTCGATTTTCATTCAGGTATGCAAGGTGTTGTCAATCCTCTACAGGGTTACCCGAACCTAGACATGCCATTGAGAAATTCCTTCCCATCATTTTCCTCCAATTCAAAGAGTTCGTCAAGCGGCAATAAATCAATCGAGTCAACCTCTTCTTCTTCTTCTTCGTCCAGAAATAAAAAAGTATAGCATTGTAATAAATCATGCTTTGGCAACATTCTAAAGTATTCTCGTTTTTTTGTCAGACCAAAGATTCCAGCAATAGTTCTTCCCAAGCAATCAAACAATCACTCAAGAATGAATTACCTACTCATGAAGCTCTTCTGTCAATGTCCGATGCACTTACTTCCTTTCATATGGTAATGAATACTCTCATTTACATGCACTGTTCTGTTTGTCTGGATTTCATTAACCCAACATTAATCTGTTTCAGAATGCATCCAACTCCGCCCAACTATTAAACAAGTTTGGTCTTCCCAACCCAGCAACTCAGTTCATGATGCAAGCCCAACTGCAAGAATTGCAGAAGCAGGTGAGTGATAAATTGTGCTGGTAAAAAGATGTGTAGGCACGTTTTTACGGAAGTGTTATCATTTCAGTTAGCGTTAAGCGGAGATACTTCGGACCTCGCCGATGCAGGATATGCATTCGAAAGTTCTGCGCAGAAAGCTCATCAATCTCACGGTAAATTTAATACTTGGAAGCGGCGTTCAATTGAAAACTTTGATAATAAACTAGGAATATCCTCATGGTTTTTTTACACCCAGGTCGGTCAAGCAGCAAATCTTCTAAATCAAAAGACGAACCGATGGATTTGACGAGCATTGGGAAAAAATAATAAGTTGTGACATTGGCTGCTGTTGACGTTTGTTTATGTTATGTGTTAGTTCAATGAATTTTGTACTTTTTCTATTCCGTACATGGTGACAAATGTTTTTTTGTCCATTTTTTGCTGAGGGAGAAGATCATGTTTTTGCCTTTATTGGGTCTCATCTTGTTTTTATCAATCTAAGAAATAATAACTGGAAAACCTGCTTCTACTTTCTTTTTGTGCTGTGCCGTACTTTATGATACAATATAATTTAATGAAATAAAGTAATAAAATTTTGTTTATACACATGGTCGATCGAGGCTTAAGAGATCCATACAGGTATGTAATATACTTGATCATTGATAAGATAAGACTCTGCTCGAGGCTGATCCTCGAAGAAGGTACATTGTATTTTCAGTGACCGTGAGTATTCTATTTCTCGCTTCTTCCCATGTATGCGGTCCAAGAAGTCTGTAATGATATGGAAGAATGGGTCCAAAATGCACTGCAAACGCCAGTTTTGGATCTTTGTGAAATATTTTCCAGAAAGAAGGATAAACTCCTATCAAATCCGCAAGCTGATTGGAGTATTCCCTCCCGTTCGCCATCTGAAGTGAAAAAAAATGATAAGAGAGTCTGTTGACTTGTCATTCACATGTTCATAGCTCACCCGGAATCGAAAATCATTAGAATTGCACGTGAAGTTGTCTTTGAAAGAAAGCATTTCTTTGACAGTTGGAAGACATTGTCGCCCTGACATGACTTGAGCTATATATCTGGACTTATAGCAACAATCAAAGTAACATTTCAGTTTACAAAAAACAGGCTTTGCCTAGTAATCTCCAGCAAATCATGTAAACAAACCTGTAATTCGATAATGGGAAGGGCCGGTTCTCTGCTGTCTGGCAAAATTCCAAGCAGAGCTAAAGATCTGGGATCGACGATGTTAACTGGAAACATCCACATATAAAGTCTCATGTCCCTATATTTGTCTGGATTTTAAAAAGGGTTCATATCATCATACCCACAGATAATGAACGTTGCAATGTATAATATGAAGTTACATACCAGGTATAACATCGGCAGTGAAACAAGATGTGTTTGCTGTGTAACCAGTACATAAAATGACGACATCTATATTTTCTTTTGACTCATCGACGTACTGAACTTCGTTACGTTCAAAGCACAAAACTTCCGGCTTTATCCGGACGTTTCCTGATACCAATCGAGAAGGCAGTTCGTCGCTCACTGCAACCGTTGCATTAGGGTTCAATGGATTGTACCTAAAAAATGGTGATGTGAAACACTAGATAAGAGAAAGGGATTTTTATCACTCCAGTAAGATTTATTACCTGGATTCTATACCTAGAGGTCTGTGATCGTACATATACTTTAATGAGAGCCTTCTTATCCAAGCTGGAAGATAACCGGTTATAGTGTTCAAAAACCTGGAAGACGAACTGAGATCCGAAGGAAGTCCACTCTGTTATTAAGAGCAGGTAGTTGACGAACAAGAGCACTTTTCCGCAATATTTTACCTTGATAAACTTACCTTGAGTACTCTCGGAAGCACCCAGCTGCCCGAGCGCGAACTCAAAGACGTTTGCTCGGCTACACGACTTATCTCGACGGCTATATCAATGCCAGAGTTGCCGCAACCAATAACGAGGATTTTTTTCCCTATTTTGAACAATTAAATCAATGTTTTTCAGATTTTATACAGTACGATAATACTATACGTTACCTTGTAATTCTTTGACTCCATCGTATTGGGAGGAATGTAAAAATTCTCCCTGGAAAGTATTGTCGTTCAAACCGATATAATTTGGAATCACTGGGATACCGACTTTACCAACACAGGCTATGACTTTATCAAATTTCTGAGATGTAGCTTCACCAGTACATATGTTTCTTGTCGTCACTAGCCATCGTCGAAATTCTTAGCAAAGTATAGGTCATTCATAATAGGAAGTAAATTGAAATGAAGGTGGCATTTTGTGTTACCGCGATCATCATCGTTCTTTTGCTGCTCAACGTTCAGCACTTCTGTATTTAGTCTGATGTATTTTTTCAACCCGAAACTCTCAGCATAGCTCAGTAAATATTGATGGAATAGCCTACGATTTATGTATGGTGGATATTCCTGAAATCGAAAAAATTTCTTAGGTTAAAACTGCTTTTCCAGCGTGATAACGATACTATGCTCATAAGTTTTTGCATACCCGTGGAAAAGGAAAATCACTGAAACAAAAACATTCCTTGCTAGCTATTGATATATAGGAATTGTAAACGCTAGGTTTCTTGATATCACTGTCAACTGTGTGATTCCATAAGCCTCCTGTTAATATGAACATGGAATATCGAGATATCATGAACTGCCTATTTGAGGAATAACTTCGCTTCTTACCTATATTTTCTTGTTTCTCAAAGCAAACTGGATGCAAGCCTTCTTCTTGACAAGATTTCAGAGCTGCAAGTCCCGATGAACCTGCTCCTATTATACAGATATTCTTCAGCATTTCATATGAACAGTTGCAGCTATTTTATCGCATATGATACGGTTGTTGGAAGAGAATTGCTTCGCACTACAATTGTGAACCGTTCTGTCACTTCCTTCCGTTTTCTGCTTGCACGTAAATGTAAAGGCAGAATGTCGTGAGAGAGATACTGTGCAAGATTCTCCTATATAACCATATAAATATTTACCGCGAGACAACTTTTACGTCCCGGCACCGTGGTATATGTTGTATCGTTGCTTGTCATATTTTATTATGCCGGATATCGTCTTTTTAATCTTTTAACAGCTTATTATGATATGTGTTTCCCTTCTGGACAATTGGTAATCACACTTCACGCAAAACCAAATCACGCAAAGTGTCAGTGCAACTGATGTACGCAACCTAGATAGATTGAAGTGGATATATTCAATAAAAATAATAGACCTGTAATCTAATATCCCCATTTATCATTTACGATTTTATCATATTACGCCTAAATCTGGTCGAAGTAGAATATAATACTGTAATTAATTGTCTGCAAAAAGATTTGTTGTTAACCAGTTTACCGTTAACTGAGAGATTTTTCTTCATAGAAGTAATTTATTCCTCGTGTCCTCTATTATACCGTGGTTCTAATTAAGATTCGCATATATCATGAGAAAAAACGTGTCAAAAAACAGACCTTGTTCGTTGTGTTAGCTTTACGTTGACGAAATACTCTGTAGTTAGTCTGGTTTAGTTAGATGAGAAAGCGGTCGCTTTTTATTATCAGTTTGTCAGGCTGTTTAACTCTTCGTTCTTTGACCACATTTCTTGTGTTTATTTTACTCTGTTTTATTGTTTTGCCGGGCCCGGCGTTTTTCTTGCTTTTGTTTATTTTGTATGTTATTGCAGGTTTTGAAGACAACGGTGCTACTGAAGAGGACGAACGACAAGGTAAATAATGAGATGCTGCATATTTTTGAAACCCAAGCAGAGCACTGCATGCAAATAATGTTATGTATACCAACCACTTTCCCCAGACAAAGCCCTGTAAAGGTATCAATTACATACCGGAGTTTTTTTGTCTAGTTTACATACAGGTAGTCATTTAATCTCGATACAGTTTTATTTGTTTGCAATAATAAAGTTCTAAGCTGTCCTGGGTATATAACACGATGAGAAACCTTTAAAATACTTTTGCAGACACTCGAAGGCTGATGCACTGGGTGAAAAAGACGTCGCATATGCTGGAAAGCAGGCGGAAGACGATGTAGTTGTGAGAGAAATACCATTTTTTTAAAAATTCTGCAATTAATTACATTTCCTTGAGTATGTACAATAAAGATGCTGCATCATTTCTCCTCAGAAACTGGAAGACTAGAAGATGACGGGAAATGAGCGATGACCCCGGACCTAAGAGGACGGAGAAAGACACTCTTTCAACCAAGCGACGGAATGAAAATTCTAAGGCGAGTCTAATACTTTAGCTGTGGACGTAATAATGCACGTCAATGAACTATTATTACCTATTATCTCAATTATAGAACTAGGGTAGGTGTAGATGTGTCGGTTTTTAGATTCGAATTAACCACGTGATGGATGGAGATGAATACTCTGAAACCACCGAACGACGAAATGAGGATTCTACTGTGAGTCTTAATATTTTAGCAGTGTAAGTAAGCACTGTATTGACAAGTTATTAATCCCAATGCATATTATAATAATAACAGAGCTCCCGCGCTCGGCGAAATGAAGTCGCAGAAGCTTCTAGCCGTCGTAAGAAGATTCGGAAGTAGGTAGCAGTTTGAAATAATGTGTTATATCTTGTACATGTTTATATTATTTATACTTTTCTACAGGAACGGCCCGTGACATTGAAGATACGGACTGGAAAGGCAAGGCCATCGACGAGAATACACCGGGTAAGAGCAGAAGAAGCCGGGTAACATTTTTTGTATTCACTAGATTAATATTAATTGGATTTAAAAAGGTCGTCGTAGATGGGTCTGTTTTTAGAATCTAGGAATCAATCCACGAGCAGACAAGAGCTTGGCCAACATTGAAGCGAGAGGAACGGTGAGTATTTTCTGAATGTATTTTTTATTTACAAATCAACCAATTCATTTATCGTACTCTTTTCCTATCTCCCAAGGATTCCTTTCGCGCTCTCCGAAGACGGTAGTCGAGATTGATGCCACACAGGAGAAGATGGGAAGGTATGCTGTGTTTATTATCAAATGGAATTATTCGTAGTTCGGATATTAACTGTTATTTTTGTTTTTGAATATCAGAGCTTCATCTGCGAACGAAGTCGAGAAATCAAAGCGACGGTAAGATGTTATCTTATCTGGTGATGGATTCTGTCTACCAGAACTCTTTTACTTTTTAAACAGCTCCGATGGAGGATGCAATGACATGGGTGGCGCGGAATACACATGACCCGGAGAATAACATGATAAGTATAGAGAAGTATTATACTGATAATAATTTTTTTTGTAATAGTGTTGTGTTATTTCGTAATATCGCAGAAGTGCACCTGCGATATTACGAAAGTTTATGTTTTTGAATATTTTTAACATGTTAAATAACTGCTCTATATAACAAATTTGAATATAAGCTGATTCGTGCTGCTGTAAAATTCAATAGGCATTTGTGGGTGATGTATGGGTATAGTCTTTTACTCACGCAGTGAACCTGTCTACCTGCGTGAGGGTTTATTCTTCAATAAACCCACTGCGCAGGGTGGCACCTTGCCGTGGTGCAGTGGCTTCTCACTAAGTCCACCCGACAGGTCTAGGCACATTACATCTCAGTATCCTTTCATTCGGAACCAGTATAGATCAGATGAAATAAAGTAGGTCGTTTTGATCTACGTCTGATTCGCCTTTACGGTACTTTTCTGGATAATTTTAGCTTAATTAACGTTATTGTCTTCCACCTTACGTCGCTCATTAGCGTCACCTCGACATAATAGGACGTGAATGAAAAATAAAAGTCCCTCGCGAAATAGGTATTCGAATTTCGAAATAGATTTTTTCTGGGTTAACCCGAATCAATCAACCCGATTTTTTCATGGAGTGTTAGTTTATGTTTCACGTATCGTATGTGCTAATTTTAGCGTGATTGGAT
>QXVX01004419.1:1684-48391 GCA_013436065.1 Halocynthia aurantium | reverse complement strand
AACATCAAATACTGACTCAGTTTTCAATTTGTTTACCTCTAATCAATGCTTTGTTTTTATACCTTACATAAAACCTAACCGTATAAACTTATAGTGAAAATTAAATACAAGTGACATACGTGTACTGTAACCTCATAATCAGAAAATGGTGTCGTAGATGAAGACTGTTCCCATGCTTGTATTATGAAATAACACGAATGTCTGGAACCATATTTTATGTTTTCAGGGTTGATATGCCTCAACACGGCATGTGGCATATGCCTGACATGATGTACCCACCAAATGATATTCATCATCAAAATATGAGTGAAGGTAACTCCTCATCACTATAAATATGTGGATTACCACACACTTACAATTCTAATTATACTCTCGTATATATAATAGGTTTACCTCGAAAACAACAATGGATTGACTATGAAGAAAACAATGGGGAGGCTGATCATTATAAAAAACTGATGGACAATCACATGCTTGGGAGAAATGTACTTGATAATCTAGTCCACGACTTGACGAACATAGTGAATCGTGATCTGAATAGAAAAGTCATTGAATCAGTGGCTTTCAAAGTAAGTGCAGGTTTTTTATCATACTATGTAGTAACTGTGAATTCCTAGAAATAGAATCTCTTCAATTTGCATCTTGAAAGCCCTTGCTTATCATTAAATTATATGTATTTTGTTGTAGGTTTATGAAGCCTGGTGGGACGACGAAAGCAAGAGACTTACATCAAATAAAATACCCCTGATTACTTCCACCAATGAAAACAAGGACGTTTTCGCCATCAAGTCGGAAAACACAATAGATTCAAAACCCAATGAACTTCCGTCATACAACAAAACGGGAACCACCAAACAGCTGAATACTTTCGACCCATTGAATTGGGCGAAGAACTCCTTTGCCATGGATGGATTCCGAATCGGCATGGGCTTGCGATCGGCCATATCGAAAATGCCTTCTTTTCGTGTCAAGAAGGAAGACACTGTGGAGACGCCACCTCCGCAAGAACCTGTATCCTCCAAAGAAAAGCTGGACAAGAAGAGAAGAAACAAAGAGAATGCAGAACCCAGTGGTAAAAAAAAAGATTAAATTATGATTTTGCAGGCCAATGCTAGGTTGATCCAGGGTTAATGATGGATCCTTGAGTTCCCTCAATGTTTAAAAGGCACCTAATTTAGATGTTTCCTTTTGGTAGTAATGAAGATTATAAATATATTCTCCTGGTTAAATTCTATTTAACAAAAGTTTTCTAGATTTATTATTGCAATCATACCTAGATTTCTTGAAGAAATGACATCTCTAATTTATTTTGTTCTCAGAGAGGAAGCGTTCAAAGAAGACCGAAAAGAGCAAGAAATACAAACACAAATCTATTCTGGACAGTGAAGGGGAAGACGAGGATAATGAGAGCGATATAGAAAGCGATATATCATTTGAGGATGAAAAGAATAATGGTAATAATAATATTTACATATGTATTTGTACTTTCATGTTTTTCACTGTCTTTTGATATTTTGTGATTTATCTCTGTTTGCTGATAAAGATAAATTATTTCGTTCACTTCAGCTGTCCTCGATGTGGATGATATCTTCAGTCGATCATCCGCAGATAGTATGAAATCATCATCTGACAACGAAGATCAAGAGAGCCAGAAGGACGAAGAGGAAAGTTCGGATTCGTCATCACACTCTGAGGATGAAACCACTACGAAAGAGGAGCAGGTATCACATCATTTTATTGAGGATAATTACATATCTTTAGAGTTGTAGCATTTTTATTATGGTTATCAAAATTTAGTTTTTACTTTACACTATTATGTGTAGCTTATTAAAGGACTCAGCCTTACATATTTCCCACATTTTTTGCATATAGAGATCTGTATATATCACTAAGTTAATTTTGCAGGCAGATTTGATTCATAGCTTGTATCTAGTTTGTATTATGTGTAATATTATGAGCCTATGTGTGTATTATATGCAATAATATACTGATATTTTAAGGAATTTGAGAAGAGAAAGAGGAAAGCTGATGTTACTGAGGATGAAGAAGCAGAAGAAGAATTACCCAAGAAAGTCTGCAAGTGAGTTCAAGTCCCATAAAATATTTATATTAAAATAAGAATCCACAGCAGTTGTTAAAAAAATTTATCTGTTGACGACTCATAATAATTCATGATTAAATTTCATTGTAATTAATTATTAATATTGTTGATTATGATTTAATTAGATCAGAGAAAGATGATGATTTGTCACAAGCATCTGACAATGCTGCACATTCCAGACCTCTGGCTGCTTCTTTGATGTCGCCCACTGCTCCTGAAGTGAGGGGAGATGTATTTACTGCACAACAACTCAGACACGTTCACCCGAAAAAGAGACACAGATTGATATCGCATGACAATTCTAGTTATAATGCAGAGGTAAAATAGTCTTCCAAAAGCATACATTCAGATATCGTACCTTGTAATATCTCTCTATAGAGAGTTAGAGAGAGAGAGGGGGTGATTTTTGACAGATTCATCAATCTTATAAAAAAACTCCAATCAAAATATATGCATTCTGATCCCGCCATTTTTTATGGGGTGTAATAACTAACCCTATTGAATCATTGATAGCTATTAAAGCCAACTAATTTCCAGTTTAATTTTGTTAATGAAATGTCTCTTATTTACAGCAACCTTCGGACAGATTGTCTTCTGATGTTGATCTGCCATCTATTGCAACCAAGGAAAGAGAGGCTCTGGAGGCCTTGATGGATATAAACGCAACTCCGGATACCAGACAATCTTCAGACAGTTTTGACAATGATTCTCATCTTTCCCGACCCGTATCAGCCGAATGCAAAAACAGGTTGGAAGACGAGGGTCGTTCTGTGGACTCAACAAAATTGTCACCACCACCATCTCCTCCAGATCAAGAACTTAAAGCCGTTGAAGCTTTACTTTCTATCAAAAAATCGGTCCCGCAAGCTCAAAGAAAAACTTCCAACCTTAAAAATCAGCGAAAAAATAAAATTACTAATCAAAAAACCAATGAGAACGAAAATGATAACCGTATGCTTTTCGATCTCTATGGTACTGTCTCTAATGAAAATAAGCAAAGAATGGCGAATGTCGCCGAAGAACATAATTACTTTGCACCTACGTATGGACCAGCGAATCTTTATCCGGAATTGGACCCGTTGGTGTCGCAGATTCTTGAAGAACACAATTACAGGTCCGTGGTAACTTTTGATTCCTTTTTCAAGTTGAAGCATTGATTTACTCCCAGGCTTGATAAACATTTGGGCTATGAATATCCTGAATATGATAGATAGTTAGCAAAATGATGTTTTCTATTTCAGTCGACCTATTTTGGCTCCTTATTACCGTGCACACATTGAAAAACTGAAAGGTACGTCTTACTCAGTATATATATATTATTTCATATATATTGAAAAACTTATTAATTCATTGTGGTGTTTGTTTGTCATTTAGAATTAGCTTCTCCTACCTCTACACTGTCAGCAAGTTCAACGTATCGCATCGAAAATGATTTTACCGTGAGTAATTCTAACATCTCAGCATCAGTATGAATATGGATACTGTTAATAGGAATAGTTTTTATATTCCATGCAGTCCAGCAACGAGCGTATGTCCTCTGCGGAATTAGTGAAATTCCGTCGTGAATGGAAGCAGAAGGAGGATGTCCATAAAGCAGCCAAGCAGAGCAAGACCAAACTCTTCAGAGAGAAGCCAAAGTTCCGTCCGAGAAATCATCTGGATGAAATGAGAGTTGCTTATGATATGTGGAACAAAGGTCTCGACTCTGAGGACATGATGGTATGAGATTGGGTTCTGAGATGTAGCATGTTTTCATTCCAATTAAAATTCTGTAAACGATATTCTTGGTGAATGAATGTAGTTCTTGGTAACTATACCTTATTCACTGACCAGATGTGATGAATCCTGAGGTTTTGATAACTTCAGAAACAGCTTGACTACAGTAACTGTATCATTGCTGGCTCCATGTTTATACTGCTGTCAAGAATTAGCTAGTGTCTCTCACAGATTGTTCCACCCAGGTACAGAATATTGAAGACTTGAACCCTCAAGTCAGGAGATGTACCCACACATACCCATACCCACTCTTCTTTCACAAAGAATTTCTGCTATTTCTTTTAATATCACTTTTTTGTTGGAAAACAGTACATTCGAGAAACCTTCGAAGACTATCAAACGTCAAACCTTTCTTGGGGCAGACCACTGCGATGGGCTCCGCACCCCGTGACTTTCATTCCAGAAATTGTTCCCTCAAGATCGCAGAAGAGAAGCAAGTCGAAACATAAAGAGAAGGATGAATTAGAACACAACTTCGGATGTGCTCGAACTGCCGGTACTGATTTGCTTTTATCGTTCAAGTGTTTGGTTTTTATTTTAAGTTGGTGGTATCACCCTGTATTATATTTTTCACCAAGGGTACTTCCTCCTCGAAGCCAAAGCAAAACTCTCCCAGAGAAGGGCGATGTATGGACAAGACGACACCGAAACACCTGCTGAGGCCCGTTCTAAAAAATGTCCTAAGAAGGAAGTTACCGGGTCAGGGGACCCCTGTAAAAATTTAGGTTCAAGAGAGACCCGACATTTTATGAGGCGTATCGCTTCTGAGGTCGGCTCTGATGCTGGTGATTTATTTAAATACAATCAATTGATGGTGAGTAAAAAAAAGGATATTCACCTTCATTAGGCTATGATATCTCTAACTAACTTACCTGTTCTTGTCGCAGTTCCGTAAGAAGGCTGTAATGTTCGCCCGCAGCAGTATCCATGGTTGGGGATTGTTTGCACAGGAGCCAATAGCAGCTGATGAAATGGTCATAGAGTACGTCGGGCAAGTCGTACGCTCCCTTATTGCAGAGAGACGGGAGGTCCATTATACAGCACTTGGTATTGGCAGCTCCTATCTATTCCGTATCGATTCCGATCACATCATAGACGCAACTAAATCGGGCAACTATGCTCGCTTCATGAACCATTCTTGCAATGTAAGACATTTGGTCTGTTCTTTGTTTGCTTTTGGCATTTATGATACTCAAATGTCACCTTATTTATATTTTCAGCCAAGCTGCTATGCCAAAGTGATAACAGTGGACACAAGCAAAAAAATAGTTATCTATTCCAAGATCCCTATCAAAAAAGGTGACGAAATCACGTACGACTATAAATTTCCTTTAGAAGATGATAAAGTTGGTTGCTTTTGCGGAGCAGAAAACTGTCGCGGAACACTTAATTAGCTTTGGATATATTTTGTTTACTTTTTCTCTACTTTCATCTCTTTTTTACTATAAATGTTGTTGTTGAAAGTAAAAGCCAAACTCAGATCAGAGGTATAACTAAGTAGTGAATTGTTATAGAGCAGGAAAGGGGGCATTTGGTACATAGACATATTGTGAGCACATTGGGAAAAAACAGTGGATATATTGGTCTAGTACGAGCTAAAATTGTATTTAAAGAGCTAATTGTTTATAAATGGCTTGAGGATACCGGCCCCCTAAATAGGATTATTAATTCATACACCAAATTCCATGTTAAGTTCTGTTCGCTTGAAAAATACGAGCTGAAGAGTTGATGCTTCACCAGTAGAGCATAATATAGCACAACACTTACACCTTTGGTTCTTTTTTATTTGTGCCTCTGGGCACGAAACCACTGTGCGCGAAACAAGGTTATCAGGTATGCCATCCAGAGTAATGAGATAGAGGTGTTATTAGTATTACAGGAACATTTGAGTAATAAGATTATTTGACGTACTTGTGTAGTAGGTATAGCAAATAAAGAATTCAGAGTTATACTTTATTTGACGATGGATAGTTCTGTGTAACGTAATCACAATGCCAGCCATAGTCCCTAAATAAACTTATTATACAGACGAGGGCAATAAAATTGTTGTTGTCTACTGGTTGACAGGAAACTCACTCGAATAGATAGACCTAGTGCTATTTTATTATATCATGCTGATGCCTGGTAAAAGGAACAGTGCGAATATTTGGATAGAAAACATATTTGAGGTTAATAATTAGTATCAAGACTAGGGCGGTTGGGTAATAAAATGTTACTACCGTGCTATACGACTATTTGTTGCACACACCCATGTAAAAAGTAACAACGTGTTCGAGACAACTCCAGGGGTTGATTCAATCACATGGGGCGCTATAACGTCTGTTTGTTTTTAATGTAACTGTAACGGGCACTCCGAGTGAAGAGCCGCTCAGTGATGTAGGTTCTGCGCTCTTTGCTCCCACTGGGTTACTGTATACCAGTGTTTGCGATATTTTTGAATAGGTAGAAATCTTTTTGCAAGAAGCAAACATCAACTCGAGAATAATAATTTGAAACCAGCTAGTATTTTACTATTTTTTTACATTTTAATTTTTGCGCATTTAATGAAAATAACTGCCAGGACTGCATTACTTACTATGCATACGTAGAGTATACCTTCTTTGGAATTTCTACTTGGAATAGGCCGCCTGTGCATTCATGGAGTGACTAACTAATTATTTATAGTACAAATAATCCCCTGCAGTGCATTAGCTTCCTTTATTGCTTATTGATTTTCATATATTTAAATATCGAGTGCTTGCACCAACATAGGCTGTCACCAGAGGAAATGTAAGGAGTATGTATTTGGTATTCAGCTAGTGAAATAATATTAAGATAGACTGAATTATTCAATTATATAATTTCTGTTCATCAAGGGCTCACTCACATACGTCATCAGTAAAGGCTTCCTTTCGGATAAATCTTCAAAACAGTACAGCAGTGGTGGTGATAGAATTTGGTACAAGTTAAGAAATGTTAGGCTTTAGGAAACCCACTCACAGCAGGGTTATCTAACCAAGTGTAACTGGGTTTTCGGGGGCACTGCTCTTCCTAACTTGTTCCCAGAATGTTTCAGTGGAGATAATTATTAGGGAGCAACGGAATTCAGTTTAAATCACAGTCGACTCACCCACTCTTCTTGTATATTAATGTAGACCTCCCTAAAGGCCAAATAGACTGAACCTATTTACCCTACTACAGCAGCAGCTCCAAAGATAGGGCTACCTCTATTTCTTATTGTTTTCATGTGAGCAGTAAAGTAGTGTGTCTTAAGTTATTATGACTAATTGTATTTATCTAAAATTTATAATTTAATGGGTTTAACAATGGTTGGTCATGAATACACATATTCCTGACCCAAAGACCACCTGTAATAGTTTGCTGTGATACAATTCCCGGTACTAGTAGTGTGGACTCTCCTAGGTGACCTTAGGTTTTCTTTGAGTAAGGGTTAGTTAACACTAATTTTACCCCTCCCCCAAAACACTAATCCTACTCCTCGCCGAAGTTACCCTGACCCAGCTAAACATAAGTGGGTTTTCAGAGGGGTCATACTACTAGATTAGTACCCAATTTTCTCTCCGAAAAATTTATCTTGTGTGTCGCAAGTTGTTACACTAACAATAATATTGTTAACCTTCGTTCAGGTATCCGAAAACTGAAGCCTAGAATTAAAGAACAACAGTAATTAGTTTAGCAACAACTTGGACGCTAGTTTAGTTAATGTAAAAATAGTATTATTGAATGACGAGTTAAATAATCAATATGTCAATGTCCGTTGCACCAGACGAAGCTATTGAATTTACAACAGGTAGCTTTTATGAGGTAAGTTTCCTGCTTGAATCCTTAGAAGTACCAATAAAGTTCCAAGCAATCTAACCATCTTTGCATTTAGGCGTTTGAGCATAAAATTTGTCATTTACTTTGATGATGTCTATCTTTATCGTGATGAACACCATAACATCATTACTAGCCAATGATTTAACTGAACCACGACATGTCTAATGAAATCTTGACTTAACAAGTCCTTGAAAACAAATTGTGCAAAAATACTATGTGAAATATCTTTAATGATTATTTTCTTCATATATGAATCTTTACACTGGCTGTAATGGACCAGCTGCATACATGGATTACCAGTGTTATATTGGTCATTCTTCTTGAAATTTAACCTACACAAATAGTAATTTTGATAGTGCTTTAAACTAAATATTTATCCAAATCGGTAGCTGTTTTACCTGGAAAATGGGATTTACATCGTGTAATGTAGCCTTTTGCAACATGTATTGGAGACAATTACGCAGTAAAACATGTACTGTATTTTATGTTGTGTGGTGACTACCATGTCTAAATGTTGTATCATTTCATGTATTGATTACACAGCTAAAAAAAATACTAGTCACATCTGTAGACTAGTTGATAACTTCCTCTCATTCGAATTGAATTTTTAAAATCTTTATTCAAGACCTTCAAGTTGGCTTATGTCAATAATAGGCATTCTTCAGACCGCGCCTCATTCTGTTAGTTTTTTGACATGGGCGGTCTTTGTTCTCCCATACAATAGTACCAGTATATTGTAGGAAATCTTTTTCAATAAAACAAAATAATTCAATATAAGAAACATTAATATACACCCTCTAACCATCATCGAGTCTCTGCTCCTTGAAATATATTTTTCATACTGAATAGCTGTCTTGAGTAAATCATCTGAAATATCACATGATGGGATTCTGGCAATGATGATTGATTGAAAAGGAAATTAGATCATAGATATCCTGGCGGAAGTTTAGTGTGACATTTACAAAAGGATCAGTTATTGCTGTGACATTGACTTTTCACAAGTGATGAAGTAACCCTAATAGTAAATTTAGATGAACGCTTCCACATGATTCTTGTTCTTAATACATGGATATTTTACCGTTACTATAATAATATGTATTTAGCAATGAGATATTTCGAAATTATTATCAGGTATCACAATTTAAAAGAACAGTCGCACGTATTGACAATGGTCACAAACAATGCGACGAACTCATGTCTTTCATCAGAGAAAGAGCGGCAATCGAAGAACAGTACTGCAAGATGATAAGGAATTGGAGTGCAAAATATACGAAGGTGTGTTAAATACCGTTTTGTATAAATACTTTTTGCATTGAAATTTGTAATTAGAATTCTCGCATCTTGACATCTTCCACTACTGTTTTGTTTTTGGAGGCGAAATGCCCAAGGCATAACTTGATTGCAGTATGTGTAACACTGTATGTAGGAAGACTTCAGTGTAATCAGTGGTGTTTGTATGGGACAAAATGCACACGGTTTAGATATTTCGTCTCACTCTAATCTGTTACATTTTACCTATATTACTACTACTACAGTATGATATAATAGTTTAATTCCTCATATGTAATCATACAAATTTATGATTTATATCTGTCCAATTTTTCACTAAGGAAAATGTTATTTTGAAGTAAAATGAGACAATGAATATATGTAACGAAAATTATTTTTGAAAGCTTTTCATATGATGTATAGAATATACTTTTTTCCACATATATTTTGCATACATAGATATTTATATCGGTACATTTATATATGTAGAATATTATTTTAATGATAGAACAGGATGAAAATAATTTGTTACGTGGCACTATATATGTTGCTAGTCTTTTCAAGTAAATCATTATGAAAAAATAGCCGTTGCTGTTTGTATCGTATGTAGAAATACTAATACTCATGTCACCGTTCTAAACTAACATTCCACTCTACATATATCACACAACGTCAATATTAGTAGGAAGATAATAGCAAACTCAAACAAGCAATGAAGCAAGCGGAATTAGGTCATGTTATTTGTTTTCTAACTTGTCCAGAAAGCTCGTTAGTCAAAGATCAGAAATAAGACCCCACCCTGGTGGTATCGAACCGTTAGTGGTCACATGAATGATGAATTTGACGTCACAAACTTTTCATTTGTAGCATGATTTTAACCAAGATAGATTTGTGTAAGTCTGCTTCCGGAACTATCAAAAAAATTTCGATTGTTTGGTTAGTGAACTGAAATATTGATTTGGTTATAATCTCATAATAAGCTTTAGCACGTTCATGTGCAACTAGAGAAGCATTATCTTACTAATCCCAAAATTATTTGCCATATGTTTTCTCCAATCAATCCAATCAGGAAATTCAAATTTACCATGCATGATGCAATTTAAGATCTCAGTATTCTTTCGAGACCAATTATTTTAGTTTGTATGGACAATATTATTCAACACACATGACTATTATCTCACGCAAACGTACTAATGCTGAGAATAACTGATGTTCACAGTAGGGTAGTAGTCTAGTTGGTTCTATGTATGACAATCCATTGAAACCAAACACTTAAATAATTAAATATATGTCACCCTGAAGTCGGTGCTTGCTGTATATATATTTTGTTTTTTCTTAATAACTCTCTTGTGTTGAGGAGAGAGATTCAAAACAGAGTCAGCCGTCTTATGGAAGAACTCCAATAAAATATTCAATACTGTAATAGCGAATTCTCATGTCATTAAATAAAAGGTTAAAAATTAATGGCTTTCATATTAATAATAATAAAAAAGAGGTTATGTTGGGGGTTAGTGTAAGGGTTAGCTAATCTAACCCAATCGGATTATCAAAGGGAACGGACCGCTCTCATAAACTAGTACCCGAAGAGGTTTCTATCCTGATCTTCTTTCAATGTAATTTGCAACGAATTGCTTTTTATCACCAATGACAGGATATTTCCAAGTGAATTGCTTATCACTGTCCTCACCAGTAAGGAAGGCTTGCCAGCGGATGTTGTTCACAATTACCAAGACTCATGACTAACAGCACATTTTTTGTATTGTCATAATAAACTGACTTAACAGATAAAACGAACACAAAACTGTTTTTAAAAAAAGCAATTGGGTTTCAGTTGCTGAATCACAAAGCTATAACGCAACAATTGCTTTTTTGCCAATTTTGTGGTATGTCTTCTGGATAATACTTGATGACTTGATGGTAAAATATCTTATCTACCAGTGGTTCTTAGAAAAATTTGAAATTTCATCACCATATCTTGTTATTATTCATCAACATCATTATCATAGACACTCATTGCTTATTTTCTGTATTGTAATATTCTGGTATGAAATCATTTTGTCTTTAATGAATCTTTTTTATTTTCAGATAATTGAAAAAGGTTCCTGCTATCACACACTACAGCAATCATGGCTAGGAATGATCAAGGAGTCAGAACAGCTTGCTGATGTTCACCAGCATGTTGGCAAGGATTTGTTAAAAGAGGATTTAGATAAGGTTGGGACAAAAAATGCTATTTATTTCTCTTTCATTTACCCAGATTTTCAAGAATGTCTTATTCATCATTCCTTTGATTTGTGAATCACGGAATAGTTGTAGTCAATATTACTAATACCCAATTGCATTGTCATTTTGAAATCCGTTTCAACTTGGTATTGATTTTTGAAGAAAGCAAAATGTGAATTATAAATGTCATCATCTAACAGCTTCTTTCAACTTTTATCAATTGATTAGCCCACTTTATTCCAATTCTTCCATTGTATAAACATATGATGCAATGTTTCGTTCTTGGGTGTCAATGTTGACATAGTTAATCTGTTAAACAAGTCTACAACACTCTTCACAAGTAACTTTAATCTTAAAATTATAAAATCCGCCTTGCAGTCACACAACTACAGTCCGGTTTGAATGTGAATCAAAGGTGCTAAGCAAAATGGTATATTCAACCTTTAATCATCCACAAAATGAAATATAGTGAATATTCTTGCTGTTAGCATTGAATTCATTGATGGGATTTCTTTTTGTAAAAACATTGGTCTAATATGGGAATATTAAAATATTATATTCCATACAAGTTGTATTTTAATTCAAATCCAAACGTTGCTACCGTGGTTACTTTCTAAAGGAACATTCATGAATTTTTATAGCAATTTTATATTACCTGTTGGTTAAGGATTAATATTGAAGTATTGAATGGATTCACTGTTGTATTCCGTTCCCCGTTATACATCTGTTGTACCAGGTTCTGCTTACCAGAGGGAATGTTCCACTATATATAAGTACGGCCTATTTATATCTTTGTCTCCCTTCGCTTTTTTTATCGATAGTCAACAGTGCACGCTGGGTAAACATTGCCTTCAGAGTTCCTTTAATGATGGAATGTTATTATTATGCCTCAAGAATACAACAATACCTTGATTTTAATGAAATCCGCCTATTTGATCTAGACTGTATATCATTTCATATAATAGTTTTGTTTGGTTAGTGGTTAATGTTTTATCCTGAAAATGTCTTCAATGGTTACTGAGATTGGGAAAAACAGCTCTTGGTCAGCATGCTAAAATCTATGTCATGAATAATTAATAACAAATTTGCTGCATTTTTTGAAAATACACTAAATTGCATTGGGTCTTAGGCGGAAATCTAATGCTACATTGATCAGTTGCTGATTCTGTACATTAGCGTGAGATTTAGCATATACTGGTCCACTGCATTAAATGATGGGCTTAATTAAACAAGAGTTTTCAAAGTTGTCCCCATGTAAAGGCACCAGTACTAGTAATTAATGACATCATTTGTTGCACACATTATTCCACGTAATCTGATTTAATTGGATTTAAATGGAAATTCCAGTATAACTTGTGCTTTTGATAAAGTGTGTCTATAACCTTCGAATGTTCGGATTGCCTTAGTACATTCCTCATTAAGCTTAGTAGATAGTTTATTCTGCTTGGTATGATGAACTGTGTTGACATATTAATGATGTAATACATGAATTTTATTCTTTACATTGTGTAATAATACATACTCGTATTCCATGTAAACTGAACTGAAAATCTAACTCTAATTATATATAAAATATGTGACGTGTAACGTTCCATGGAAGCCGCACAAATTCTAATTTTTCTCTATATAAAACACTAGCATTGGTAAGTGAACTATATGCCTTACTGTGACATGAGACACTATGGAGGAATGCATTGTGACAGTGTTGTTGTTATCTGCATATTTTTGACAAACAAACCCACATTTCCTATGTCAAATGCTAACCACTGTACGAGAACAGGAATATTGCATAGCGTGCAATAGAAAATATTGTTTTTGTGTTGTTCTTTTCACAGTAATAGCCAACTCCACTGTACTTCAACCATGTCGCAGTGGTTAATGAACCACAGTTCGACAGTATCTGAGCTCAAGGTCGAACAAAGAAAATTTTGGTTTATTCACAGCATTAATTCTGTATTGAATGTTCCACCACAATGTATGCAACCACTGTATGTATTTTATTTTCATGTAATACAGATCATTATACTAACTTCCTTTTGCAGGTCAAGGCATGGAAAAAAAACCATTATCATAGTCTCACTCTCGGAGGACTGAAGGAGACAAAAACGTGTAATGATGAATTCGCAAAAGCACAGAAGCCGTGGGCGAAACTTTACAAAAAAGTCATGGATAGCAAAAAGCTCTATTACCAATCTTGCAAAGAAGAGCGTTCAGCTCAAATGCAGGTATATGATCATGTCCTTTGATTGGCCTTAAAATGATGAAGTATGACTGATGCGAATGTCAATTGTTATTCATTCCATCGTTACAAACAGGAAATTGTGTAATGAGGAAGCTTATTATTCTACTTAACCCGGATAATGACCTAAAGAAATTACAAATCTGAACTACACATGATGTGCATTGTTAAATTTCTTCATACTATCAAACAATTGTTTCATGGTTTCAGGTAGATTGCCCTATTGTAGGGTACTGAGTGACATATAGTAACAAAAACATGTTTTTTTAGACTTGGGTAGGAAACAGATTAATGTAATATAGTTTGATATTGAAAATGAACTGTTCATTGCTGTTCAATAAGCTTGTTTTACTTAAAAACTAAGTTGTTCAGAAAAATATACGTCACCCTGTATCAGTTTTTACCTGACCTTTAAGAAATTGGATAGTTGGTAGTTAATTAACCGATGGATTTTCTTTTGTAGGAAAACACAGCAAAAAGTGACAGCACTCTGCCTCCCGAGAAAGTAAAGAAATTAGAAGAACTCGTTGAAAAAAAAGGAGCTGATAGACAAAAGGTAAATTTACAATGGTATCGTACATTTATTACATTGATAAAGTTCAGTCAAGTTTTAAGAGCTAAACAGAATATTTCTGTAAATACCAAAGCGTGGCATTAACTTTGCAATATGCTATTTCCAATTTCAATCTTCAATTTTGAATACTATGGGATTTATTGCACAGCAAAAAGACAAATACGAGTCTGCTCTGTCAGAACTTGACAGTTACAATTCGAAATACATGGAAGACATGGAAATGGTGTTCGACAAATGTCAAGAATTTGACAAAGGACGTCTCCAGCACTTCAAGGAGATATTGCTTACGGTACAAGATCATCTCGACTTCTCAAAAAAATCACAGTACGTAATGAAACTACCTCGCACTGCTCGCTTATGAATTTGATTTGGTGTCTTTAGAGACAGCTAATACAGGTTGAGCACCACTGATACTGCTCCTTGGTTCCAGGACATGTTGGGACTGTTATTTTATTGTAGGGGGTTAGGCATTTTTTAATCGAGCACTCATTTGACCAATACCCTACAGTGCACTTCACCCTGGGGAAACAGGGAAATCTAATATGTTTATTACTTTAATTCAGAATGAAAGAAATCAATGATCGTATGCACCAGTGTTTACAACGAGCTAATGATGAATCGGATCTGGAATGGTGGCGGATGAACCATGGCCCAGGCATGGCCATGAGCTGGCCAATGTTTGAAGTATGTGGAGTCACATTACTTCTATTCAGTATCTCACTGGCATTACTCATAGAGTCTAAACTTACAATGGTTAAATATTTAGGAGTATGATGCTGAAAGAATTCACATGCAAAGAAATATTACCAAAAGAACTGGCGGGAAAGTGTCAAAGCATGTAGCAGGCGTAGACGGAATGGCCGGTGCACAGTTTACGCAAAACAATGAATATTCATCTTATCCAAGTCAAACCAGTACAAATGGGTATGATATATGGATTGTATTTCAAATAAAACAATAATAACTCAAGAGGAAGTTGAACCTTGGCCCAAGATTATTAATGCACATGGCATGGCATGCCAACTATACAGTACAGTAACCATACAGTACCTTGGATTTGACAAATTTTCCTCTCTAATGGGCAGGACAGAGCGAAGTTTGTGTTGATCATAATTCATAGCCACGATCCTCACCTAGAATTTTTACTCCTTGTATTCTTCCAAAGTGCTACACAGAGCGAACACAGTTCTCACTTAGACTTACACAAAATTATTTTGATGTACTATAATACTATATATAATCATATTATAAAGATTTCATTTATAAATATCGAACTTTCAGTAGTGAAGGATATAATTATATAATATATGTTGTAATTAGGTTACAAGAGAGATGACTCAGGTTGGAATGTTCAACTTCGAATCAAATGGTCTCAGTCATACTTAGGTTTTCTAAAACATGGTGAAATCACTTCCATATTTACTACAATAGCAAAATCTGACAAATGAGCTGAACATAAATCTTCCATCACATATTGTCAGAAGTGATTGTGAAGAATTGTCTATGATTATTATCTTGATATTCTTTACTTTTCCAACAGTGGAGCAAACCAACGCCCTACTTCATGGAGTGACGATGAACAAAACAATCCTTTCGATGATGATGTTATTGATGGAGAAGGTGTACCTGTCATTGCTCTCTATGATTATGTAGGAGCTGAGGAAGACGAGCTTTCATTCAAAGCAGGTACTTATAGTGGGTCATATTGTATCATTTTACTTGTATTACACTAGTTCATGGAGATTAATTTTTAAGAAGTAAGGCTGAATAAATAAAGGCTCTTGTATGATATAGTTTATAGTAGGTAATTTGGTATCTGGGCAATTATTTTGATACTAACCTTAGTTACTGTTGCAACTATTGTAAAACCACTGCAGGACTAAGGACTATAGATTGAAATAATAAAACTGTATATTTAATCGATCTAAATATTTCCTTCAGGTGAAAAGCTATATAAACTTGAAGATGAAGATGAACAAGGTTGGTGCAGAGGAAAAACAGATCAGGGAGTTTCTGGCTTGTACCCTGCAAATTATGTCAAGCCAATTTAATATCNTGAAGATGAAGATGAACAAGGTTGGTGCAGAGGAAAAACAGATCAGGGAGTTTCTGGCTTGTACCCTGCAAATTATGTCAAGCCAATTTAATATCATTAGGCAATTTATTTGTGAAGTTTCAATGGTAAGTATTACTTTTATATGTAAATTTTCAGTGACCTATCCCAACCTTCTAACTCGGAATTTTAACTCGGTAGAATTGCAGGACTTGTTTGAAGGAAACATACATTTGGAAATCACTGGACATTAAAACCTTACCATTCTATTCCTAATGGTACTATTTCTGTGAGGTCGAGATGGTAGATATCTTGACATAATTTGCTTGTGCCAATATGTATGTACTGTAGGTATACTCTTTCGTTTACTACATATTTTAATTTTACCGTTTTGATTATTATTATAGTTTATGTTGGTGGTTTGATAACGATTATTTTTATTGATACTCCCCACAAACCTCATAGCTCGCCAGTAGTTGTCATCCATCACGCTCTCTCCTTTGCAGTTTCTACATTAGCACGAGAATAAAACACGGTATTTTTTCTATGACTGTGTTTCAAGAACTATTAGTTTGGAGCAGTGTTTAAAAGTGAAATCATTGCATTTTTTTCTTGCATCAAGTTATCATCATCAATAGTCTCACTTTTCTGTATAGAGTGCTTAATATTTTCTCCTACAAAGCTAGCAATAATTCCAGTGAAAGGTCATTGGTTAATTCACACATTGTTGATCAAGTGTGCCCATTAAAATTGTTTCAGTTTGTATTCTTGTTTGTAGGTACAGTATTCAGTGATTATTTTTGCATTTCTCTCTATCTATCGTAATATACAATCAAATTATCACAATTATTTTGACAG
This sequence comes from Halocynthia aurantium, assembly GCA_013436065.1. NCBI lineage: Eukaryota > Metazoa > Chordata > Ascidiacea > Stolidobranchia > Pyuridae > Halocynthia > Halocynthia aurantium. The sequence goes on along the minus strand of QXVX01004419.1, from coordinate 31,479 downwards.
TATCTGTTGATTTTTCTTTTAGAATTTCTCGTGTAATAAACTATAAAATATTGTATCATTTACTACTGTAACACGCTTTCTATAGTAAAGAGTTGGTTCAATCTGGTTCCGGTACGATTTGACGACAGATAAAACAGCAACACGATCATTCTTCAGCTACAGGATAAAATAGCAAGAAATAGAAAAGCGACAATATATACTAGCGACTGGATTAATCGGGGACAATAATACATAAGCTAAACTTCCTTTTTTCTAACTTTACTTTCAGCTTGGTTGCAGAAGTACACTACCTTGACGCGATATATTGTATTTTTGAAAATGGGAGAAAATACCGTTTTTACTGTCCGCCAACTCGTTCAATACATCAGAGTCTATCACATCAACTCATATTGTGGAAACTTTAAAATCTGGTGTGAAAAATTATTCTGTGCCAAGGTGAACATTATTTTGTTCATCCTACTCGATTTCATCAATTTGATGATAAAAAGCATTTGGCGTAATAGCCTTTTTGCCTAAGTGCCCTATAAACTTTCCGTTCCTCGGAACCTTAGAACCTTACCCTAATGTTTTTTTTAATCAATCTGTACAATTATACGTATTTTTACAATTCTGTACATAACATAAAATGTGCTGTTTACATATTGTACGTGAAGCATGAAACTGTAAATCAGTGATGATATTCATTTCAGGTATCTGTTGCTTCCTCACTTACTGTCCCAGGGTCTACCGCTGTCGTAGACTTTTCTTGGCACCAGTGACCGATTATAATTCATGCGGTTTCTCATGGCCCTGGAATTTGTCGAATTGAAACGAGGATTTTCTCTGTCTCTGTCGATTTCTTCGTTGCGTGGTTGGAAATGTGGTATTCTTTCGTCCTGATAGCGGGGAGAAAAGAATGGTTCGTGATAGTCCATGCCGTTCACAGAATTACAATTTCTGACAGGTAACTGCTCGTGCCGTTGCTGTAATACTAGATCTTTGTGATAATCTGGCATAAACTGGGGCTTAGAAATCATCGGTGGAACTAACGGATTGGAATACATCGACGGATATGCTGTATTGCCGGGTTGCATTATCATATTTCCCAATCCGTTCGAAGGTCGTCCGATTCTGGCCACGTGATTCTGTAGCTGTGGAAAACTGACCGGGTAGTTGATTTGGCGTGGAGGAAGTACCGGTGCGTAGTCATAGGAGGAGACGTTGGATGGAGGCAGATCATCCGATTCTACAGAAACTCTAGCTTGATGCTTCGGTTTATATTTTTTCTCACTTAGACTGTTGGCTATATCCTGAATTTGAGATTCCAAATAGCGGCAGCAAATTGATATAACGCTCTTGACTTGCAGTATTTTAGCTGCACAAAGAACGTCTTGAATATTCGAGGGTTTTACCTTGAGTCTTGAGGTGTACATGAAGTCAAGAATAGCTTTGAAACTTTCTGCGGTAATTTGGCGTAGAAACAATCCATCGTTCCCGTTTGAAAGTAGACTCTGCAGATATGGACTGTTAGCCGTAAGGATACATTTGTGCGCGCTAAAACGGTGATGATCCACAACTACCGTTATATCGCAAAATTCTCCACTGTCTCTCTGATTATTCAATGCTGCTAGAATACTATCGCCGTGAGATGGGATTCTGAAGGTACGCGATTTGTCGTTGCAAGTGGTTAGTGTCGTGTTGCTCTGACTACTGGAACTGTCACCCATGTCTGAATATTTTAACACCCTTTATTCCAAAATAATATTGTAATGCGCATGAAAAATAGAGATCAGCTATTACACAAGAATTTCTTCATAATGACGTTTTACATTTGAAGCAGCGTATCCTATATGAGTGGCCCTCTGTAGTACTTGCCACGATTGGTACAACTTAATTAATGCTGATTAGTAACATGTTTGAAGTGCTTTATTTGATGTCCGGGTTTACTTTGATTGGACCCTCGTTATATCAAATGTCACTGTGTCAAGGTACCCTAAGAGTCGCATTGATTTGAGTGCTATATGTATCCGGACGAATGTATCAAGAATTGCTTTTAAATTTTAGCGTGATTGGATCAATATGAAGTTCATTTATAAGCGTTGATTATACTTTGCCATCTAGCGGTTGTAATATTTTACTTCGCTTAACGATTATAAATGATCCAACAGAGACATTTAGCGGCTGGAAATTTTTACTTCACCTTGAATTAAGATTTTGAATGAGCTTCTGATGATCCAATCACGCTAAAATTAGCACATATGAGATGTAATACATGAATCAACATTATCTGGATCGATTATAAATCGATTGGATGGAAATGACATTTACACGTTTTGCGGGTCTCGGACAAGTTGTGTTGGCTTTGCGGACGCCTAATTTATAATCGTTAGGTGAAGTGAATATTTCCAACCGCTAGATGTCGCTGTTGGATTATTAATATCCGTTAAGTGAAGTCAATATTTCTAAGCGCTAGATGTCGCTGTTGGACCATTTATAGCCGTTGAGTGAAGTAAAAATTTCAACCGCTAGATGGCCAAGTACAATCAACGCTTTTAAATGAACTTCTGATGGGATTAGCACATATGCTTGCAAGTATTGAACAGAATGGCAACACACCCGCGTTCGTTATTCTCTTAGTCATCCGGCCTGCTGTAAAAAAAATTGTGACCCCTGATTTAGTGCAACTGTGGCGCTAACCTCTAGTTAAATTAACTATCCGGATAAACCTGGTTAAAGAAACTGAAACAATGAGTGTTCACTTGTATCTTTTCATTTTGTTTCTTATTGTCAACAATCTCGGTCCGTCCGTCGAAATTTATGATGATTGTAGCCGTTACCGGTTAAAAAAAATATTGGGAAAGATGGATAATTCGCTGTAGCGAGTATGATATTGCCACCGCTACATTTAAGATCAATATTTCATTGTGGTATCTAGACATTGGAAAAAGTTTCGTGTTTGCTAAGATCTTATATTGTTTCTGGAAAAAGTCTCAGGATAATAGAGATTCGCTGAATTACCTTGATACAAACCTGTTCCCGATCGACATGTCTACTTTAAGTAATGTACTTCTGGCACCTGAAGATGAAAACGATGATTTATATTCTGGCTTCAATGACTATAATCCGCTTTACGATACTGCGACATTAGAGGAAGATGAGGGATTCATCAAAGCCGTTAAAACAAGTCATGGAAGGCGCCCACCGGTATGATGTATAATCATATTCAATAAAATACTGTAGAACCTATAGATGCCCGAAGTGAACTTTGGAATGTCGCTTCAAGACAAATTTTGTGTTTCTTGTCATATGCCCTGATAGGATTGTGTGTTTAATATCGCTACATTCCTGTTTAGATGACGGCTCTCCGAGGTGGAAATCCTGGTCTTGGCTCTTCACTTGTGAGTACATTAAAAGATTGGTTCCATCCTTTTACCCATTCAGTTATCCTGAAGATTCATAAACAGTTCATATATGATCAACTTCCAATTACACAGTATAGAAAATTGAATATGTGAAATATCTATATCACTGTTAAATAATACTTGTGTAATAGATAAAGAAGTCGATGCCACCTCCTTCGTCACTAGGCCGCAGCACTACAGGATTTACGGTGAATATAAAAAAACAGATTCCCTTTCTTTTGTAAGTGTATTCTCAACTACTATTCTTACTTACTTGGTCATTCTAAACTACAGGATGGGAGCGCAAGACCGATGACTTCTGTTGGGGGCGCTGGATTTAGTTCAATGGTCGGACACCGTACTCTGTTCGACCCGATCGATCAGGGCCTCAGGGGGCCCATCCCTCAGGAAACAGTTATAGACAGCGGACCGGAGGAAAAAGTCAAGGTTCTTGAAAAAAGAGTCAGTGAACTGATAGAGGAGTGCGTATTGGCTGCGAGTAATGGAAGTCTGACCTTGGTATGATATTAACACCTAAAAAACTTGTAGTTAATTTTGGATACATTTAGTTACTATATTTTACGGAATGGAAGGCAATCCTTTTTACTTTAACTTCGAATCATGTGTTGAATTTGTGATACACTGTATATAAGGATATTCTGTATTGCTCTTCATATCAACTACAATCATCGGGTAACACTTGTGCGAGTTTATACAGACATTGCAAGATGTATTACAGAATTCCATCTTTATTTGGTATTGAAATTGTACAATACATACATAATACAATATTCCCTACTTTCTTCATACCAATTTTTAAAAACTGTTCGGAAACATTCTATTCCTCATCAGGCTTTAGACAAAGCAAAAGAAGCCGGTCAGAAGGAAAGAGCTCTGGTTCGTCAGAGAGAACAGATTGGGTTAACTGAGAACATAAACCTCGACCTCACTTACTCTGTACTATTCAATCTTGCCGTTCAGTACGAAGCGAACGAAATGTATCCTGAGGCTCTCAACACATACAATGTTGTAGGTCAGGGAAATTTCTATAAGTTTCGTGTAGGTCCGTGTGTCTAAGGTGAAATTGTGATATCAAAACTACAGAATTTTCTAACATTTTTTATCCCTTTTGCAGTGAAGAACAAGATGTTCAGTAATGCTGGACGTCTTAAAGTAAACATGGGCAATATTCATTTCAAACAAAAAAACTTCTCGAAGGCTATTAAATACTATCGTATGGCCCTCGACCAGGTTCCCAACACACATAAGGAAATGAGGTTCTGCTCACGCTTTGTGTCTGTAGTGACATTGCCAATTAACAGTGCCAAGGCACAGTGATTTGTAGATGTAGATATGTGGAACAGCATGTGTTCTGTGTTAGTGTGCAATAATCACTGATATCTACTCCAATAAGCTTGCTACCTGCCATTCATTTGAAGGCTTGATAAATTGTGGTCAGTGGTAGGCTGGCTGCCAATACAGGTGGTCCCCGACTTTCGATGAAGAAACCCATAGTAAGTTGAAGCAGTGAGGAGAGTGAATATATTGAAAACTAGAGGAAGAAATCTGAAAGAAGATAAAACTTCCAGGTGGAACCGTCGTAAGTCGAATCATCGAAGGTTGGGGGACCACCTGTTGTACACAACAGAAATACTAGCATCATTATTTGGTACTAATAGTAGTTTCAACCACTATATGATAGTGCTCCTTTGCCAGTTTGCATTTCTTTGAAAACCTTTATGTGCTAAAATTAGGGTTCCAGAAATTTCAAAAGATAAATTCTTGTATGGAAGTCTTGGTGCAAAGTTACGCAAATGCCAAAGGAGCATGACTACTGTTTCATTTTTGCTGATGATTTGTAATTTTAATTTTTGCGCATGTTGTGTGCTTGCCTGTACTCCGCAAATTATTTTCTTGTAATATTGCTAATTCAATCTTTTTTACCTGTCTTATTATCAGGATAAGTATTATGCAAAACATTGGAGCTGTATTCGTCACTATGGGACAGTTTACAGAGGCTGCAACCTCCTACGAACATATAATGACTGAGAAGCCTGACTTTAAAACAGGTATTTTATTCCTTTTCTATGCTTGATTTTTGTTAACGTTCATTTTTTTTTGTAAAATTAACAGGCATTAACAACACATTTCCTTAGTAACACACTAATTTTAAGAAGCGCCCTAGTAAACATCACTTACTGAGTTTGAAATCTTTTGCAGGTTTCAACCTCATATTGTGCTACTATGCTTTGGGAGACAAGGAGAAAATGAAAATGGCTTTCCAGAAGTTACTTTCTGTCAATCTGGGGTTGGATGATGAAGATAAGTACACTGCAAATCCGGTAAGCTCTTGGTTTTAGAAAAAATAGAATTCTCTTAACTAGACTGTACTAGCGGAGCGTTCTGACCTTCCCTGCACACTACTTTAACGGACTTAGTCTAGCGTCCCATCGAGGTTTAATTTTGGTCATCACTGGGTTACCCCCAACATTGGATTGCCGGCCTCTGTGTTCTCGATTTATAACCTATCAAAAGCTACAGTTGACTCTGGAACAGATAGTCATTTCAGTACCCCACTCCAGGGCATGATTTATTGCCACAAAATTGTTGTCAGAACCTGCGCCACATTGCCCTAAGACTGAGAAATATATGAAAGTTATATACTTGTATTAAAACTACTTAAGCTTTTTTTTAACTATTCCTTCACATAAAAATGGGTTGAAGTACATTGCATATTGATATTTTGAATATAATATTCTCTCCAATGCTTGAAATAGGAAAATCCTCAAGACAGCATTTATCTAGACGTGATTAAGAACGATTCACTGCGACAGATCGAGAGAAAGCGACAATCCCTTGCTGAATGGACTATCCTGTCAGCGGCTAAAGTAATTTCTCAAGCAGTGGAAGGCTCATTTTCAGCTGGAATTGACTGGTAAATCTTTTATTATATATATATATATATATATATTGATAATGAGAGAATATCAAATGTATAGTTAGATACATATACAGTGGAAATCAGGTTTTCGTCATATGTTTAGCAGCACTGAAAAACTGTATCTTATCTGCTTCCATGTATAGGTGTGTGGAGCAGATTAAAAGTTCTCCGTACCTGGATCTGGCCAACGATCTAGAAATTCACAAAGCACTGATGTATCTCAAAGAGAGAGATTTCACGCAGGCTGTCGATATCTTGAAAACCTTTGAAAAGAAGGAGACAGATGTGAAATGCCAAGCAGCCACAAATCTGTCTTTCATTTATTTCCTGGTAAGCGTCTGTAAAAGGTTATTTTCTGGCATGAAACAATATCAAAAGTTCCTGCTGAAATGTAATATCTATAGCATCATAGCAAAATCTTACTTTTTTCTTACTGCCCAGCAAAACAATTTAGCCGATGCTCATCGCTATGCTGAGATAGCTACAAAAGCCGACAGATTCAACTCTTCCTCTCTCACCAACTTAGCTAACTGCCTTTTTTCGCAAGGTGATCTGCAGGGTGCTGAAACTATCTATAAAGTAGGTTGCTGTTATGTTGTTTGAATTTAAGTAGAGTATGATTTTCCCTTGACTGCTACATATTACTAATTCTTCGTACTATTTAATTATTATTAGAAGGTACTATGTATTAAATAATGAAGTTGTGTTCACGAAATGTGTAAACAATATTCAGGAGGCTCTGGATAATGATTCGTCATGCCATGAAGCACTGTTTAATCTTGGGCTTCTCTACAAGCATCTCTCCAACTTGGAGGAATCTCTCGATTGTTTTCTCAAACTTCACAACATTGTCCGCAGCGATGCTCAGGTACTAGTTTTTTCTATGATTTTCATTTCCATGTAAAACAATATCTTAATGAGCCATGCAATCATTATAGTCTACTCGTTAGGTCTAAATCTTCGTCTATAGTGTTAGCTCTTCAAAGTTTTTGAAACGTCACTATAGAAAATGGAGTAGGAATGTATATGGGGCTGTTGTTGGTTATGGTTCTACACTTATTGTTTCGGTGTATATTGCAGGTCATGTATCACATTGCTTCCATCTATGAGATGATGGAAGATTGGGGACAGGCCCATCAATGGTAAGTGCAATAAAAATGCTTATCTGGTATCATTTTCTTGGAAATTTCATTAGAGTTTCTTTTCAAGGTTAATGCAGTCCACCGGAGTAATATCAACAGATCNTTCATCAAGGTAACGCTTTAAACGTAATCGTTCAATTTAACTGCAATGTTGCCTTCGATTTATTAACAAATTCACGTCGTTATACGGCGATTGACAATTAACTTGGCATTTAGAAATTTCAGAACCCCCCCCTTTCAAAATTCCTGGCTTACGCCCCTGTTATCTGGTATAATCTTTTTTTTAATTTCATTAGAGTTTGTTTTCAAGGTTAATGCAGTCCACCGGAGTAATATCAACAGATCCAAGCTTGCTTTCCCACCTTGCTATTGCCAGTGAGAAAGAAGAAAATGGTGGCGACCGCTCGCAAGCATTTCAGTATTACTACGATGCTTATCGTCTCTTCCCTGCAAATATAGAAATCCTAGAATGGCTCGGCGGATATTATATTGATACGCAGTTCTACGAGAAAGCTGTACGGTATTTTCATCGAGCTGCTCTTATACAGTAAGTGTAAATATTTCTTCAAATGAATAGAGAAATTTTAGTTTCTTTATATATTTCTGTGTTTTTGATTTGTGTGGTATGATCATATATGATTGAATTGAAATTTAGAATGAGATATTTTGTTCAAGAATATTCTCTTTTAGGCCCAATGAAGTCAAATGGCAACTTATGGTTGCCAGCTGCTACAGAAGAAGTGGAAATTATCAGCAAGCATTTGAAAAATACAAATCGATACACAATCAGTTTCCTGAAAATGTTGAATGTGAGTTTTCTAGAAAGAATGTTTACGGTGGCTGAGAGTTGATTGTTTGGCAGACATACACACTTTTCCTATATTATTTATGTGATGAAATTATACATTCAATAAACACCTATCTATCTGTTGCAGGCTTGAAGTTCCTCAATCGCTTGTGCGCTGATTTGAGACTCAACAAGGAATTGCAGGAATATGCAAACAAGCTGAAGAAGGCTGAGAAGGCTAAAGAGATGAGGGAACAGGTATTGTTAAAAAATGTGTTCAGAAACTACTGTAAATGCAAAAATAAGATGAAGAAAATTATGTCCTGTAAGTGAGAAACCACCCGTATCTTCTTATACTTACCTATTATTTTGCCTTAAAACTTATAAGAATAAAATTATAGCATTTAGTGAAACCCACTGTATTTATAATGTTATAATATTGTGCAGGATCTGTTGGAAGATGTAAGTGTTTCATTGAGTGGCATGATTTATAATCACATATATACTGCAATATAAACTGCATGTCTATATGATTCTGGCATATGGTTAGCTGTGCAAACGATTTCTTTATATACTCTGCACAAACCTTACCCTCCGTGCAACGTAAAAATCCCATCAGAGCATCAGGGAAGTCAAATGCCATACTGCAATTAAAAATTCATTGATTTCAAGCCAACGTAATAAGTAGAGATTGATTGCAATATATTCCATCTTAGCAGTATAACCTGCCTAGACCAATTTTGAATAATTTAACAAGTACACATATTCTGCTGTCCAGATTTTGGGAACCACCTAAAGTGGACATCGAGTATAATACTAAATCCAATTCATAGCCATTGATAAACCTTTTCTCTTTTGCTAGGTATAGTCACTGCTTCCTTATGCAATTTATCATTTCTTATTCTCATCCTAATACTGTGATTTGCTGCCTTTTGCACATGCTTAGAAATCTGGTGCACTTACTACTCTATATGTATGTTTCACAATTAGCTCTGGGGGGTTTTGCTTGTGTATGATTGTTTTTTTGCTTGGTACTAATGCAAATACTTTTTTCTTCACTTAGCGAGCAAGCAGTGGCACTAGAAGGGGTGGAAGTGGACAGGGAATACGAACTCCTAGTAGTGGCAGTAGTTCAGGTAAAGGATCAACTATATAGAACCTTTTTCCTTGCAGTGAAGTGTTGTCTAATGTCTACTAATCTCTGGGTGATATGTAAAGTATTTCACCTAATTAATTAATGGTAAATCAGATTATTCAACACTCGCAGAGCGACCCAGGCTTATGTAAGCCTTTAACAAAAAGCTCTGCTCTTATAGGTATACTGTAGATCAGGGGTCGGCAACCTTTTTATGGCAAAGAGCCAAATAATAAATATTTTATTTAGTTCAAAAATTTGAGGAGCCACATGGAAAAAATATCAGGGTATGCTTCATTGAATATGCATCCAGTGTAACTGAAATGATGATTTTAACTATGAGGCAAATGTATACTGAGTTTCAAGAATATTTTTAATGTCTAACTAAACTTCAATTGAATTTATAAATTGTCTTAATAAAATATTTAAGTAGCCAAGAGCCACATGAGAAAGCTCAAAGAGCCGCATGCGGCTCGGGAGCCGCGGGTTGCCGACCCCTGCTGTAAATCCAAAGTTGCAATGTCAAACTAATGTGATAAACACTTCTGTTAAAATCCAGAAACTTTACGCCGTGATGGCAGTGGAGGAAGCGGCTCCGCCAAGAGAAGAACGTTGCCAAAGTCTGACGGGAAGAGTTATGCCACTACGAAGAAAGACGTTGGTATGAAAACAACACTTGACAAACAATCAGAATTACAGTGCATTAACGAAGTTACAGAATATGTATCGGTAGTATCATTACATTGTACTGCAGTTTGTTGCAATGGGGACATATACACACCTTAATATTGTGTATGTGTGTTTCCTATTAGAACTAAAATCTTGTCTATAAAAAATTTATAGAGAAAGGCAATAGTTGGAGTTCAGTCGAGACATTTTACCTTTTAAAATTATTTTTCAACCTGGTATCTGTGAACATATTCTTTGATGTAGTCGTATTTTGTTTTTAATAGATTCTTCATACATTGATCCTCTCGGTCCTGCACCGGAAAGGCCAAGAACAGCTGCCAGACAGCGACAACAAATGGCTGATGAATTCGATGATGTTGATGTCGATGATGATTTGCTACCTGTCTAAGAAAACTGTTAATGACCTTTTTTTAGTGTTCATTTTCTACAAATAAATATATATATTTATGTTTGTGACAAGATGTTGGATGTTCGATATGTTACCGGCTTCTTGAATGAAGATTCCTGATATATTCTCTTTCGTCTTATCGCACATTCTTTGTGTGACTCTCTTCAGATGGTATTGGTGAATCTTAGCATTTTCTGGTAAATGTTCAGATCTACCAACGACTGAATGAGCACATGCTAGTAGTTTCGGCACAGAGAGTGCTGGCACACACATGCCTGTCTGTCCGTCACGAAAATGCAATTGAAATCATACATTTACAATATTACTTATATATTGGGATGTGTGATCCAGCATAACTCTTGCAGTGTTCTTTGCACTTAAATGAATTTGAAGTTCATTTTATGCAACCCCGTCCATATACGCCGCTAGGTGATGCTCTCGTGTAGCATGCTGACCTGCCCTAAGTTCGTCTCCTGATGGGAGAGTGTCTTCATAGTTAGCGAACGAGTCTCCTGGCCGAGAGGTGCTGGTCCGAACCTCATTGGAGCCATCGTTGTGCCTTTGTACAAGACAACATCTCCAAGATGTATAAATAGAGATGACGGTGACCTCCTACGAGGTTATAGTAACTTCTTAGGTTCATCATCATCCTGTCAGTGACAATAGGTAATGCCATAAAGCGAGCTACCGTATATCATCTAGGAAACTTTTTAATTATAAAAATAATCTTCATAGTTTTGCGGGCGCACAAAAATGCTCCGTGGGAGAACTAGCACGGATCGTCGATAACAGGTCCTGTTGCCAGATATATTATTAAAGACGTTTCATCATGTCGCGAATAAAAGCAGGACAAAATAAACACAAGCAGAGTGTTGGGGGTCATGTTTAGCAATTCACGTTTGAACGTCATCACTCCAGACCAGGTGTGTGCTGTTGGTACTGTACCTGCCTTTATGCCAACTATCCTGGAGTGATGAAAAATAATCCGTGGTCGGTAGTGTTTACATCACAAATCCTTTAGTAAACTTTTTCGTCAAGAAAGTAATTTGCCGATGAAAGTAATTTGGTTTCATGTCATTAAAATATGTGGGAACGATTACTTAAAATTCAATTTCCATGTTGCGTGTCAAAATGTCCTGGTAACGATAGCGGCGTTCCTCAAAATCCTATTTGCGATTACTACTGGAGCGTTCACGCGAATATGTCAACAAGCAAAGCGTCCTCAACACCGGTGTAGTTGTTGTTGGTTCCGAGCTATCTTTGCAATTATTTCATTTTTGCCTGTCTTCTGATTTTGACCACCGATATACAGTATATTGCTTGAGGTTGCTATTTGGAGATGTAGCATAATAACTGAATATAAATAGTATATATTGTTTGTATGAAGTATATCATTGATTCCAAGTGTTGAAAAATTAATAAATCTTATGTCGATTTGTAACGTGCCGAAAACGAAGTGCACGGTTCGGCGTTAAGGATTTCTGAAAATCTTCTGTACAATTTTAGTCTTTTAATTTATGTAAAATACTGTATTATTATATGTACTTTATTTTTACAATAATTACATGAGGGTACAAGGGGTACACATGGAATGCGAAAGGTTGGCCACCTCTGAACTAACGTAATGCATATAGTTTCATTTCAAACAGTGGTGTTTGGAACAAGGCCTATTGGTATTAGGCGTAGGGCATAAGAAACAAGAAAGTCGCTATTTTAGCCTTGACTATTGTCGTCAGTCACCCGCGTAAACTCTCATAAGATTTTTTGGAATAAAGTTTAACCAGCTTAGCCAGGTGACAATATTGTTTTACTCGCGGTGGGTAACATACCATTATCGATTGTGTTCATTTTGGTCAAGGCAAATGGTTTGATGTGTTTCGCTGTATGATAACAGGTGTGGAGCATCTTAAGCTGGTTTAAATCTTTCACGTGTCACAAAAGTACAGTAGAGAGTTTTCCTTTCATTTGTTATTGCTTTGCGGCGAGGCAGTTTTGCCTTCAGAAACACGTGTTTATTTTTATATCGGACGTCGAGCGTGGCTTGCGCGCCGTTTTCAACATTGTTCGAGGATGCGGAGGAGACGGTTTGCGGAAGACGACCGACGTTTATATTAAATTTGCGTGATAATAATAGCGTGTCCTCGGTTAAAGCCAGGTGTGTACAAGCTCTAAAAAATAAACATTCACAAAAGAAGCCAAATAGTAAACCATTCGTGCGATGTTTACCAGATTTTCTTGGAGAATAATGGGATATCTGTTATTGTTGTCGCAGAAAGTTACATGTGGTAAATCGGATATTTGTTATTCAGCCTTTAAAGAACCCGATGGGAAGAATGTTGAGGACTTGAGAAAGTACGTAGGTGTACATTAACGGGAAGCGACTACTGTACTGTAGTTTAACATGACGCCATACGTATCTTCTTATCTGAAGTACAGTCGTCCCTCGCTATATCGCGGTTCAATTATCGCGGATTTTATATAATATTGTATTGCATGTATTTTAATGTAATATTGTATGTATTTTATTTCATGATAAATGCCGTGCCATACAGCACTACTATGTTTAAGCGCTAAAAGTTTTAAAAAAATGAATAACCAGTCAAATGATTGTGGGAAAGGTTAATAATGTGTGTGTGAATGATTCATAATGGTTCAAAATACGTTTAAATATATTCAAATAATTAATTGAATATGTGGTTTCTACTTCGCGGAGTTTCACCTATCGCGGGAGGTACGCACTAACCGCGATAAGTGGGGGATTACTGTATAATCAACGACTATAACGAATGTTTCAGGTATCTCACGAAACGCTTTCTATGTTGATCTCTTCTGCCTTACTTAGATTATTTATTTGCTTGCCTCAACTTTTCTTTACTATCCCTATGTAGAATTTTTGACTATTAAATAATATATTAAAAAATGCAGTTTGCATAACTTGCATGTACATCTCACACTTGAAAAATGGCGGAAATATGAACCTAATTAAAAGATCGACAACGTCTTTAGAATTAATGTGGTAACATTCGTTGAATCAATGGTTGAGTTAGGCGCGTGAGAAAACACTTGAAAGCGAAGATCCGTGATCGAACATTTGTTTATACTTAACACTGAGGAAAGGGAATTCAATTGGCCGTGTAAAACGCACCTTCTGTTGCAAGACTAAACCTTTCCGGCGATCCCTTATCCCTTTTATGGTGCAACTGAGCTGGCTTGCTGCTATTCACTTTCACTCAGCGTGTATAGACTGATAAAAATTCTTCCGCTGTAAAGCTGGAACAATCCAATTTCCTTATTCGATTTCAACGCATGTGCAAAAAACAGGTTTGCCGATGTATTTTGTTTCGCTTTTTGTGACGAAAGACGAAATCGTGTAATTCTATGGAGAATAGCAATGAATGGGACTGTGAATATGGCAAAGTTCATTGTTGTGTGTGGTTGGCAACGAAGTAATATGTTTGTTCCAGTTGCTCTTGCGGTAAGCAATTGTTGGATGTAGTGGAAGTGTTGTGTACTGCTCGACAGTATTGTGACAAACAGTTTGTTTTCATTTGATTGGCTTCGCAGAATCGATGACCCATTTCTATAGATTTGCATGTAAAACATGTTATGGCTGTCGATGAAATTTCCGCAGATTTTTCATATTTGACAGCGCGATTTTGTCACTTGAGTTCGCGAGATCATTGTTATTTGTCTTTACATGAATCAATTTTGTCTCAGTTTACCCGCTACTACGGAGAATCTGCACACGGCTGCTTAGAATCTGTTTATCCTACAAATTTACTCTGAAGTCATATAACACGATAATTACTTATAGAAGTTGACTATTTAGATGTCGCGTTGCTGTCTTCCAATTTGAAGTGAACAATTTCCGTGTATTGTAATAATTTCACATTTAACTGCAGTTAGATGCAGTAGAATTGCTACTAATTTTACCTTGTCAAAGTCGAGGCCTTGAACCTTGAGTAAAACCGAAACTATATTGAGTATGATGTCCTCATTTGCTCTGGATTTATTGTTCTCTAAAATCTAAGATCTAGATATTGCCTTATTGGTGGAGTGGGGCTAATATAGATTTTATATCTTAGAGACTTGGAGACTTGCTGTATATAAAACTTATAGAATTTTAACATACATGTGTCCTATTTAATCACTGTCAAAATGTGATCTACTTTTTCCGAGAATTTTGTTTCCAAAAAAGTAACCCAGCTAGTAATAATTCCTACAAGATATACAAAAAGACACAAAATACCAAGAGATCAGCACAACAACTCCAGTAATAACTTGTGTCGAAATCTTTTGATGATTTTGTTAAGTAGAGAGTACTTGCACCAATTGAGAAACTTCCGTAATAGGTCTATATGATTTGAAACGTAGTGAAGTGGAGGTCGGTTCGGATGGGAAGTTGTCATCACAGCAACAATCAAAAGTACAACTTTTGTTTTTATATAACTTGTGGATGGCGTGTTGCTATGTAGCAAATCGTATATACACAGTGTCGTAGATATCATCCGAAGTGTAACAGATAATTGTGGTGATCTGAAGGACTTTTAACAGGTTGCAGGTTGCGACAAGTACCCCGAGAAATTAAGTAGCGATAATTTAATAAGCATAAGAAATATGCTTTCACGTCGCTTGAGTGGAGGAAGGGAGGTTCGACAACTGCCTGTAACAAGCTATTTGTGTTCATAAAATAACAACAATAATTGTTGATTGAAAATCGACACTTTTGATACGGTAAATATATCGCACCAACCAATAATGAGGTATTAACGATATAACCCGCCTGTAACATGCAATGCCAATTCACATTGTCCGTTTGAATAACGTGGCACAGTTGAACCAGACTATGTCTACAAGTAACAATGTGCAACTAACTTGTCGCAATGCGTGCGCGTTCGCAGAGAGTGACTTGAATTGCATGTATTGTAGACAAGCAAGCACTGTAACAGCCTTTTTAATTCTATTCCCCGATTGCATAATAGCTTTTCTGTCAGTGCTCAACAGTTTGTTCTCAACTGAACACAAAGATGGGAAATGTGAATCTCTTAAAGGAATTCCGTTTATTGTGCTACCAAAAATACAGTCCTTGAAAAGTGTTCGACTACTAGCATTAAAGAAAAAGTTAACTCACCAAGAGAAGCCTTAAATTGTGAAAATATCATCAATACATATTGCCCAACACAATTGCTAAAGTATACACTTTTTCCTATGAACAGTCATAACGTCTTTGGTACAGTGGAATAATCACACGAACAAAACAAAAAATATGGAAAAGGGAACGTTATATCGTAATAATATGGCTTCCTATTTTGCCAATATGAAAAGGCATCTGCGACTCTGGAAAGAAAAACATGTACAGTACATGGGGGGGATACGTTGGAAATAAATTGGATATTAGTTCAAGTAAAATTTCAGCAATAAATTTTCGCTCTTTGTGACGAAATTCATAATAGTAATGTGTGAAAACTCGATAAACTAAAACGCTTAACAATATAAGAAATAATAATCTGAAAATTAAGTTTAACGATAAACACTGCGTGCTTTGTTTATCTAGACTGCAACGCCTCTTCGTTATTTCGGTTAATCGCTACACATTTACCGCGGATAATACTTCCGGATGCAGAGCCGTCATCGGAAAATCGCCTGCTAGGTTCTTGTTGTAAGCTAGTCGGGAATTTCACGAAAGATGGTTCCTTTGCAGGCCCTCGTACTCGTTCGTCTAAGGACTGAAACAGCGTGTGACTTTCCGAGTGGAAAGGGGGAAGCCTGTAATGACGACTTTCGGGCGCGTAGAACGGAGATTGTACCATTTGAAACATTCTGTTTCTGGCTTCAAAGCCGCCTAAATGCGAAATCGACATTGATTCGTCTCGAGGCAAAGCGCATCTGTGAGATTTCAAATGAATTTGCTGCGTAAACTTGGCTGGGCAAGAGCGGCAGGTGAATGGTTTGTCTCCGCTACAATAATGAAATAAAGATTTATAGGCTTGTTTAGGTTTACTAAGATAGTGGGGATTGATAAATAACCGTATAGAACTTACTTGTGCAAGCGTTTATGGGTCCTTAGGTTACTCGTAGAGCTGAATTTCTTGTTGCAGACATCACATTCATGTGGCTTCTCTCCCGTATGTACTAAGTTGTGTTTTTGCAAGTGGGCAAGTTGTGTGAAGCCTTTACCACACGTTGGACATTTGAACGGTCGTTCGCCGGTGTGTGTTCGTAGATGAACCTTCAGATAAAGTTTGGGTTAGCTTCAAAATTTCACTTCACTGTTTTAACACTAATAAACGGACTCTCTTTACCTTCAGATTAGACAACTGCCCAAACCGCTTCAAGCACACGTTACATTCGTATACGATTTTTCCGTTTTCCTTTTTAAGTGGGTACGGCAGAGATCGGTAACCTGAATTCGGTCCTCGTTTGCCCTTTTGTCCGGAGCTGGAACTAAACGAAAATTAAAATTAAAATATAGTTCCATAGTAATCGTTCTACTGTAATTGGAAAGGAATAAGAAACGAGAATTAAGATTTTCATTAATCTTGTACACTAAACGTGAGGTATTACTTTATATTTTGCAACTGAACCCCAAGTAATAGGATGTCGGCCCTATATGATATATATGGTATTGAAATATACTATGACAAAAATACCTTTTTAGAAATGACGAATTGTAGTGTTCCGGGGAATGGGAAGAAGCGATGCTGGGTGAGCGAAATTGCGGAGAATAGGATGATTTTGCCGGTGATGTCGGTATCGATTCTCGACTTTGTGTCCGCGGCTCATGTTCGTTCTTCACGTCGATGCCATTCAAGTAAGATGCAAAAATCTGTCGCCATCGCTCAGCGTAAAGAGCGTTCAGACAGGGTTCAATATATACGGGTGGTAGGAAGGGCGGTACGCGTGGACAAAGTAATGTGGCGGGGTCGAACTGTGGAACATAATCGAAATTGGGTCGGTGTGTGGTAGATGACGATGGGGTGGTGAAACCAGTGAAAGGATTTTGTGACGGTAATAGTGCCGGATGCCCATCGTAATTTAGTAATCGTTGTTTCTCTTCGTGAGCAAGAATTCTCCTCTCTATCTTTTGTTTTGGGATTGTTAGATTCACCGCTTCTTCTTGTGATGTCGCAACCTCCGCGACCGGCTCTTGTGAATCTATGCCAACAGTAGCTGCTTTACGCATGTGAAAGAGTTGAAACTTTTTGTTTAAATTTGCCACTGCGTTGAAGTCGAATACGCCCAAATTATTTCTTTCCTTAATGTTTCTGTCGATTATCTTTTGTCCGTTCAGAAGCGTGTTCATGGCAAGGGCTTGTGAGCGAGCTAGGAAATGGGAATTCAAATTACGATAGAGCATCTCCGGGTTTTGACCTCCAAAACTTCTTGAAATTTCAAACGCCTTTTCTTGCTGCCGAGACCAGTTAAACTCTGAGTGTAAGGGTCCTTTCACACGCACCCCTTTCGACATGATTGCACTGGTGTTCAGGTAGCTTTGTTGGGGACTGGGGCTCTCGCTTCCGTATCCACTATCGGCCGGTGATGTTGCGCTCTGGCTTACGGGTGAAATAAAATCTCTTGGTTTGGAGATTTGGTGAGTGGCGTAATTTGTAGATGATGGCGGTGAAGTTGATTCTCTGCTATTACATAACTGTCTTGAATTGTTGTTGTAATCGCCAAGGCTGGGTGGTTCTGATTTTGTTTTCACGCTCAGATTAATAACTTCATTACACTCTGATACACTCTCTTGTTGCTGCGACCAGCTTCTTCTTTCGGGTTCGTCGCCCGTATTTTTTATGAGCTCGCTTATGTTAAAAGACTTGGATTTCTTGTAGGTTTGATATAGCCCCTCTCTGGTTCCTTTCTTAGCTTGGTCCGGGCTCATCTTATGAAAATTTCGAGAATTCACGACGGAAAGAAAGCTAACAACTGTGTGTTAAAGTTTTTTTTTCGTCACTGGGTTTTCCCGAGTATTTTTTTTCTAATTCCGTAGGCTGGTTCATGAAATAAACAAAATACAGTTAATTTCTATTTTTATCGAATGCATTGCAATTTGCAGGAACGCAAATCCAAAATACAATTGAAAAAATTCTCCTATTTAATTAAGTTCATTGAATTCTTCTACTGACGATTTGCGCATTTCTACAAAACTACTTCATCACTTGTTTCCAGAAATAAACTATCTTTGAAAAATCTGTTACACACATCAATACACTATATACACACTCTATCGGCCGACGAATTATACCTAACGATGCCGTACATAAAGGTCGCTCTGCCCAGCCGAGATTTAATGTAAGCTCTACTCCCCTGCTCAGCCATTTAATGATGAGTTATTGTGCCTTTTTCTCTCAAATAAACCTTCGCGTTAGCGCCAAGAGTAAAAATATACTTTGTATCGTTTTGAATCTCGGGTTTGTCACCAACGCCAACTCATCATGCAAAAATACTGATACAATGTAGCTACAGCAAACCTTTAATTGTGCGATTGCAAATTTTTAAGCAAAAACATCCTGTTCATTAAATCCTCTATCTATGAGATTCACATTAGTTAGTGCTACAATATAGATTTTTATCTTGAAGGTAATGCTAAAACAAACTAAACATGCTCGATATATTGTTACTGTTATTTAATTACGAAAAGATTTGCGACTTGTTTTATTTGCTTAACGATACGCTCGTCAGCATAGAAGGTTTAGAACAATACTTGCTGGATTCCCTGTTCAAGTAACAAGACCGATAACGAACAATTAACGTGAAACAATTGTTTTCCTTTCTAGTTTCCTAATCTACTATGCCGTTCCAAATTACCCAAACGCAGTTTCAAAACGACATGGTAAACAATTACTGGTTACGAAATCTCGCTATCGTCTTGTCGAAGCGACTAAGAAAAAGTAAGAGGAAGCTGGCTTTGCATTCATTCTTTTGTTTCGCAACTAGTGAATTGAATCAGGGAATTGTATTGAAGCGGAGTGAATATATTGCATTTCCTTATACGAGTTGTATAGTCGTATTGCGTAGCTGCAACGAGAATTTTAATTAACCTTATACGATTGTTACAGCGCGTTGTGCGAAATGTCGTCCTTTGTCGGATTAACCACTTTTTCTTGCAATAGTTCACGGATTAACGCTATATACTGACATTTATGAAACCCACTCTATGTTTCGACTTGACTCGCTGTTTTCAGCATGATATTGTACCAAATTAATTACTGTGCCTGCTAGCATAAATGCTCCGCCGCCTCGTGACGACGTTCTTAAACTTCTTTAATCGACGACGTCGAACATAATTTTGTTTTTCGCTGTGCCGCTATTCTGTAATATGTTCCAGTAAGCATACCAAGAATTTCGTATGGCAGGAAATAAGTAAATCAATCGCTTGGGCACGATATGCATTTCACAATGTGAAATCATTTCTTCTAGTGGTTCTGCGTTTAGTAAATTGCTTTGGAAGGAAGGAAATCGCTCGTGTTAAAGTTATCTTCGACATCGTTTGAGATCCAGTCTTATTCTCCTACTGCATGTCCTTTATTCTCAGAAGAGAATACTGCGATGTCGTTAAAATGATAGAGCTTTTTTCTTGCGGGATCCTCTCTATTTTGGTGACAATCAATCTACGGCACACTATAGCGAGTTATTGGAAATCCACGCGATAAGTGAATCGCTACAGCTAGGATGTACCTTAGACCTGTTTCCTTAACGAGCTAGAAGTTTGTATTCTATCTCATTGACGCCGCAACTAAGTCGCTCTCGCATTAACCACAATACCGAACACCAAAATCGATCCGAGAACCGAATAATTTGACAAGTATAGGCAACTTGATACGAACATTGTTAATCCTCGCGTAACACGTATTTTCCGATCACGAGGTCCTTTCGGCCATTGTACCGTATGTTTCTTGCATTGACTGTTTTTGGCAGTTCCCGGTATTCAACTTTAAGTGTGAAGCGAAACAATACGGTACTTGCATAGACTAATTCGTTTGCCTAATTTAGAACAAGTTTTTGTATGTTATGAAGTAATTATCATCATAATTTTTGACCACGCGCTACAGTATATTCAGATGACGTGTCAATCTAGCAGAAGAGGCTAGCAGAAGTTTGGGCCAGCTGCAACATCTGAGTCTATGATTCACTTTAATGTTTTAGAAATATGTTGTGGGTTTCTGTACATCATGCAAAAGTTTTCGTATTCTTATTGTTTTTCACAAAAAGCAGTTTATTTATCACCTGTTGAAAGAGTAAACTGCGCTTAACCTTAGTCATGCGCGATGTTAAATTCATCATATAAAATGGTTGATTCATTTGCTGGGGTCATAGTGTTCTTAGATAAATATTTTTTTTTTGAATTACGCATAGCGGTCGTCAAAGACTCGACAAAACTTATAAAATTCAGTCCCAGATGTTACTTCATGTTATCATAGATGTAATGACACGAACAGGTTTTTAAAATCATTTCTGTATCCCCTCCTAGATCGGTGTTACATTCCCCAAGCGGATGCTCTAGTCTCGTTCAACAAATAGGCTTAGGTATTATCCACAGGTAATACTATCCGGCTTGCTGTACAGAACAAACTGCGTAGGCAACAAAATTCCTGCGACAGAGTACGTACTTTGACCGCCTTGTGTTTGCAAACGATTTTACTTCTACTCAGCACACACGGGAGAAAGCGGAAATCCGGTTGCGATTTCGCACGCAAACGACAATAGTAAAGTCTACATGGATCACTGATCACCCAAGCACCTAGCTCCCTGAGCCCCAACTCAAATTTCATTCTTAAAACCCCCACAGAAGAAAAAGGAGATACGCCACTCACAGTGCAGTGAAATTATATTTTCCAATTCGAATTTGTTTGGTAATTACCGATCAGATGAAACTATTTCTCGAAACTTTTCCGTGTCGCCCCATAGACATCTTGTACTGACATCTTGCACTGAAATCTTAATAATGGCGATACGGTCTCAGGGAAGGTATCAAGGCTATTCGTCAGTTGTGATACCGTGATATTTAATTTAAGTCGGGGTCAAGTAGAAAGGAAAATTTGACAAAGCTATGGTAATCAGAGTAGAAATAGGCAACTGAGTGAGTTATAGTTTCGTTGACACAACAGGAGGAAGTAAGAACACAGTTGAAAACTCGACAATAAGTAGTAAATTCTTGGGGTATCGAATGTTGCACTCAAATTCTTTCCAGTCCGATTGACGCTTAGTGGGATAAGAAGCGAAAAGTTTCCCTTGCCTAACCCCGTTACGAGAAATCCTATCTCGTGTCATATGACTCGATGTGCTGGGGAGCGCCATAAACAGATACCGTGAACCTACAGGTAAAGTGTGCAATTGCGTGCAAATCGACACAGGAGTATTGGAAGACAGAGTTTCGTCGAGTTGATATTGGTATTTTTGACACGGATTGCCTTTCGCAGGAACAGGTGGAAACTCTTGAGATTTGTTCTCCTAAATCGTTTGCGACTCTTGCGTTAAATAAGCGCTTTTTACCCTTTGTTTATCGCGGGTAACTTTCGTGCCCTTTTAAATATTGCACAGTTTGTACCGGAAGTGACAAAGTCTTTAAACTTTTTTGACAAAAAGAACGCGTGTTACTGCACAGAAATGAGAAATGGTTCCGTATGTGATGATGATGAATATAGAATATAGCAACAAGACCTTATGAGATGCGTGATGATTATAGTATGTAACTAATGAACAAAACTGAATACAGGTAATAAAGCAACGGAGTTGGTGATTTCAAGTATACGTGGGAGGTTTATAATGCAATACTTCCTTGTGTGATTTGCGTTTCATCTGGAAAATCTAAACAAGAGTTTTTAAAATAGATGGTGGACGGAAATTAATAATACGACGATGGAAACTTGTGGGAGGGATGTTGGTACTTGCTAATTTTTCTGCGCCACAATAACAGAAACTCTTTCGATTGCTTGTAAAATGAAAAATAGTAGTGACAGAATACAAATGATATACCTTTTTTGTGCAGAATAATGGAATGTACCACATGTAAATGTTAAAGATTTCCGACTCTTACAACCAATATTGTACTTGATAGTCACTATCCATATATTTTCTCTCACCGTGTTGCGCGGTTTTGGTACTTTGAGAGAGATGATCGCATTAGTTTTCAGAGGAAAATAAGAAATATCAGTTATTTCCGAAACAGCCATATCTTGTTTTTCTTGATTCTAATTTAAGTAAGCAAATGTTGACATAAAGTATATGCAGTTTCATGAATAAAAAAGAACACTTTGTGAAGGATAAACAGTACCACGCTTAAAATAAAACTGTTCTGAATCGAAACTTTTCGACAACAGCGCCATAAAAATTATGGGCTACGTTGCACAACACGTTTTAGAAATTTTCGAGCGCCGCGTGGGTGATAATATATATATATATATATAAATTATTTACATTAAAAAAACATACTGGAGGTTCTTTTAGTTGTGTAATGACGTTTCTATAAGGGAGATAAAATGGTATATAGGCCGGGAAGTTTGCTATCGAGGCGTTTAATTGGTAAATATGGCTGCGTTTAGATATCAATGGAGTGCAATCTTTCCTGATATTCTATTTGTTTTGTGGAATCGTGTCTTTTGATTCCGAATACAATATTTTTGTGATAAAACGCGTTTCGACTTACAAACCCTATCTTTCACATTCACAACCACGTCGTTGCAATACATTAAGCTGTACTTTAATTCCTGTTATTAGATTTTTTCCTGCAAATCGATATTTGGGTATTACCTTTTCAATACGTTGCAATACGTCATCAATCATTCAATGCGCCACAGGTCAACCACCCCTGCTATAACGGATTAAAAAGTCAAAAAACACATTTCCGGTCGTTCGACTAAAACAAAAAGCCTGGCGACAATCCTTTCTCCCTCACACGTGCCTAACATGTAAGGCTTGGAGCGTTCATTGTTAGATAGACCTACCACCTCCACCACTCATCTTAGGTTACACGTGATTCATGAAACGTCTCATTATTCCCACACTTTCGGAATTTCGATTGCAAATTTCCTTCGCAGCAACGATTATAATTATGCCATTGTTAACTACTTTCATCGATTCTGCCCAGTCTAATGACAGTCAACGTTAAAATTCTGCAGCGCATTGTTTTCGTTTCGATGGCATAAGCGTAATTAATTAATCGTAGGATGCTGACATGAATTGGAATCAAAATGCAATACGATATCGTTATCCAACCGATCCACAGACTCTGGATCACACTGGTGGCGTGGAACCAGAACGTTGTTCCAATAAAATGTATAATATAAATATATATTGTAAACTAGATTTACGAGATGATTCGTCCAAAAATAAGATAATGTGCTACACATAGTGAACCAGAATCTACATGCGGTACATCACTTCCACATAAGTAGCGTAGTAAAACGACGTTATTCGAAAGATTGTTCTGAATTTCTCATGAATATATTTGCTAACGCGTTTTTGAGCGAAGTTTTGACCTAATTGAGCAAAGAAAATTATGAATATTTTAAAGTACTTTCTTTTGCTAAGTGTCCCAAATAGGCGGTTGCGCAATTTATATTCATTGCATATGGGGATCATCTTGTCGAATTTGTTTGTTGATCCATAGCAACCTTGTGTACCCAGGAAACGCGTATGAAAGTATAAAAACTATTTGAGGTCCGGACATTATTTTTGTATTCGCTTTCCTGTTTGCTTTAAGCAGTTATGCTATACACAATTGTGATACCTGAAGTACGAATGACAAGTTCCCTATTTTCTGTTGTAATGAGGCGTTGCGCACTTGTTGACGGACGCTAACCAGGCATGGCAAAATACTGTTTCAATATACAGAGGTTTTGCAGGTATACTTGAAGTCTATTATTGCACTTCAACTACGCATTTCCGACCAAAAAGTGATTGTAGAGCTCTATCTTCAAAGGATTTGACTTATCTGTTCTCATGAAGGCTTTGTTATTTAAGCCATATATAGTACTGCATATTGTTTATAGATCGCCTGACAACCAGCATAACGTAGAAAAACAAAGAGTGTTCGCGAAAAAAATCAAAAGCATTCAAAGCGCCCTCCAGATAAATGACACACAAACAGGCCTCTAGCAACGGTCATCACTACCTTGCAACGAATGCAGTGTCTGTTATAACAAATCCGCCGCGAAGTTTAGAGAAATTACTTGAAAAGTATACATAGCATGCACTCACCAGAAATGTAAGGTAGCTCTCGTTGCTGTCGAGTGGGGAACGTTGTTCGGTTTAACTAGGCGATAAGCAGTTGAAAGCAGTTGACTTGGCAACGAAATTACATTCGGAGTTTACTATTGTGGTTACGACTGGGAAAGTGAGCTGATTTTTTCGGTCAGCTGTAAAGCGTGCTTTCTTTTAGTGCTATAGTTTCGGGGTCAGGACTACTACCACGTGGTAAAAATGTTCAAGACTATTTGAGGTGAAAGCAATTCGTAATTATGGCCGACTAAGACGCAATTCGTGGATTCGTTGTTGTTAAATTCATATTTAATTTTAGTAGATTTCAGTACATTTTTCAACGTGGCAAAATAACAGCCAATCGTTAGCTAAATGAAATCTGGTTATTTAATATCAAGTAAGAACCGGATTACTTCTAATAATGAGTGCTGAGAGCAAAAACTATTTTGGACTTTATTCCGTGAATTACTGTAATTGCATCGAAAATAATTGCTTGTTCACTTCAGTATAAAAGTCCATCGTCTGTCTAAAGTCCGTCAACCAACAGCATAGATTATTACATCGGTTTTTGTTTATGTCGTTAAGATTCTCGGTACAGCATTGAAAATTATTTACAATGCATGGACCACGACAGATATAATTTCCTGTTATTGAGATGTAGCAAGGGTAAATGGCCGTAGGCTATATGTCCTATCTGAAGGGACATTACAGTTAATATTTCCCGTCGATAACAGCGGATCATGTCAAATTTACATTCACTAATGCAATATCCTTTTGGACACTAAATGCAATTGCCCTGAAAATTCCAATTATTTTCAACAATCAAAAAGTATCATCACAGAGTAAATAGTAGTTAAATAATTTCATAATATGAGACAGAATTATCGGACATTCAAGCTTCATTTTGTCGAAGTCGAAATTTGAGTAATTTATAGATATTGTATAAGCAAAATGTTGCGACGTAAACGGAGGGCGTAAATCAACGCCGTATATGACAGGGCCTAATTGTACATTATCGTGTGATAAAACGAAGTCAAATAAATACCAATATCATAATATAGTCATGTCTCTGTTGGATATTAGGATATGGGTTTTAGGAACTAAAAGAGAGCGCTTATGTACGGCAGGCGGAGGTTGGAAAGGAAAATACGGTACACTTTATTAGCCCACCATAAGAATTGTTTGAAACTCAAGAAAAGACATCCTTCTGCATTCCCCTATTTCCACTACGAGCACAACTCTTCTGAATATCTCTGTAATTTGTCAATTTAATCTTCTTATCTTATCCATCCTAAAAAAATCTTTCTTTAGAGTACTGAGAAATACAACAGTGACGAAACGAGCATACGCAACTGCATAAAACAACGGATGTTGCTTCACATACATTGTATTGTCCCTGCTTCCTCAGAGATCCCCAATTAGGAAACAAGAACTAGGGTTTAACACATGGAATGACAATTGGTTTTCTGATCATTTTTGGTAACAAGTGTTTTTGGACAATGGAAACTGCGCACGTTATACATATACCTAAACACGTTTGAAATAATAGAAACAATGATTACAGCCGTTCCAAAAATTGTCACAAAACACTTTAACAAATACTTCATACCAGATTTTGCGAATACCGAATGCAATCTGGGGTGAAATTCTGAGCTCTACGATTCTGGACAATGCCTATGTACACATATGGCCAAAGCCATACGACTTGGAAACATATTGAAAAAAGCGCAAAACAATGAATGAGACCCCGGGTTGACGTAGAATATTGCATATGCTTACACATTTGATCATTATAGTGTGCTTTAAATGTGTATTTACAAAATCCTCTTTTGTGCCATTGGGCGAATGCATTTTTAAAGTCCGTGAATCGACAGCTGATCGGTCAAACCCGATTCGAACGTCAGTCAGCCAAGCCACTCTCAAAATTTACACGGGGAATTCATTCAGTGGGAATTTCATCAATGGGTAAGATAGAGGAATTCAAATCTAAGAATAATAGCAAGCTTTGGAACGTTAGTTAGGTTGTAATGCCAATCACCCTATATTTATATCATTCAACTAGCATGGAATTTAGTACAGTAGAGTCCGATATAACACAATTTCGGTACTGTTTTTTCGTTCATTCAACGAGCCGAATGAGTCGAAGGTCCAGCAGAGATGTTAGTGTTAATGTTAGTTCATGCTGTGATGTTTGGAGTGTAAGGGTATGGGGTCCTTGGGATGCGGTTTCCATTATAATTAGCCAAATACTCTCACGTCTTCTATTCCAACTAAAATTTTGCATTAACAGGTAACTCGCTAAAGTTTAATGGGAATGGGAGAAGGTGCGCTGGACCCTGAGGTTTGAGTCCTTTTGATGGGATATCTTTACATAATTTAAATCCATTGTTGTGATAATTAACTTGGTGTTCGAAACATGGGCCTATACTTTGCGTTCGTAGCACGTTTACAGTCTTTTGGTGTAAGCATAAACAAGAAACACATTTATTCATCAGGCATTTTCGAACACTAACTTAAAGTACGATATGCATACCAGCGGTGTGGATTGTTCAGTTGTGAATTTGCCACGAACAACTCTGAATATCCAAATGTTGTCGGTTACTTATATTGGAACTTTACCGCACTCTACTGGAAGTTCATTTTCGAATCATTACTACGCAAATCACTTCCCTAGTAATAACGTGAGTTAGAGCCTCCCATCAAATATTTAGCCAGTACAAGTTTATTATCAACTACTAGTTGTATCTAGGAATGCCTGATAACTCGAAGCATTTCATGCATTTCAAGTCATCGATGTATAAATGCTACAGAGTTCTTTGTTTTCATCACATGGTCATGCGTTTCTCTGGCTTAGGATTGCTGCTAGTCGTACGATATTGTAGGCGGATAGTTTGCATGCTTTTATAGTGTGGGTAGACTTGGTAGTTATGGTATTTAATTGTTTCCCGAGTGTTGTCGCTAACTTTAGAAATCACTTGTCACACTTGTAATTAGATCACGTGCAATTGGGTTTATCTTTTGCGCATTCATTCGGACCAGTTGAGTGTTATGGTATATGAAGACTTGGATTTAAGTGAATAAAGTGGATCATAAATAAAGCTCGTGCATTTCTAGCTGTAAGACACTCAAACGTAGGTACGCAGGACAGTCAAGCTTCAATCATTTCGCAACATCAACCCGCAGTCCCTACACCCCCCCCCCTCCTTGATCTATGATTATATTAGGATATGCCTGTACAATAAGATATGGAGGAACAGAAAATTTATTTTCACTGTGATGATGTAATATATATATCAGGATAGGCTACATAAATGGAAGTAGAATTTACAAATTTATACTTTAGAAAATATAGCATAGCACTTATGTCTTGGTCAACTGATCAAAAAGAGGAATGGGAGGTAAAAATGTCTGCATTCGTTTCAAAGATACATTCAGGTTAGGATTCTCTTCCCTAAAGTACTTCATACCATAGGGCAGGTGACCGTATTTAGATTGTGAATGAAGCTCTTTTTTATACGGCAGTTTTTTTCTACTGAAAGGCAAAAATGGCTCATCAATCACTCTGTTCTTCCATTCTTCGTCTTTCATTTTTCTCCGGGACTGCTCAAGGGAATTGAAATCAGTAGCGACACGGAGGGAACAACTTTCTGGTTTAAAGGAATACACTTTTCCCACTTTAAGTGGTGGCAGTGTGTCATCCATTTTCTTTGACTTCTCAGCCTTCTTCTTGCTTGAAACCACCAACAATGCTTTTGCCTCTCTCAGCAGAAATTCCCTTTCATCAGAAAATGGCCTATATGGTGAATTGTATATTCCAGGCTTCTGGATAGTGCTGACGAGATAGTGGTGGTTTCTGGCATGTATAAGTTGCCTCTTCTTCTTTTCCTCCTGTTCTTTTGCGTGCATGTGGGAATCTATCTGTTCTTTGTACTCTTGGAGTTCACAGCGGATTATTTTATTTTTTATGACCAGGCCATCTAGATATAGCTTCCTTGCGTAAAAGTTGTGCACCTGTTTCCGTACGTAAAACCCCCGCCATACATTTTGAATCCTCACGGCCATACAATTGTAGAAGTTCATTCTGATCATCATGATAGTTTTCTGTACGAGAACGCTAAAAAATCGACGACCCATGAATCCTCTCCATTGTCGCTGAATCATAACTGCAGATTTTGTTAAAAAGCTGAAAAATCATGAAAATAGTTCCTTGTTTAAATATGTATGAAGTTTATATAATGTAGATGTAGATAATGTAGAGATAATACAACTGAAATAAAGGTAAATCAATATCATTCAAGATTTGATAGGGATGATCATAGTTTACCTGATGTATCTTCTAACTCGAATGCCACGATACCAACTCTGAATGACAACAGCCTTCCTGTGATTGAATGTTGCCAATACGTCAGACTCACGCTTACGTTCACGACTCTCATATACAATATTTCGTGTCTGGGTCGAAAGCATGATGAAACTAGCCATGTTGGATCAGTATTATATTTCCTAAAACTAATGTAAGTGATTAGGGACTAATGTAAGTGTCAATTTCTAGCATCAGACAGTACAGGTAACTACTGTAAATACATTAATGTACATACATTAATAGAAAGTCTAAATAGAGATCATGAAGACCTTTCAATAAGAGATGGAATTTCAATTAAGTTAAATGCACCACCTTGTTACCATAAAAGGACAGCACTTTCCTACTTAAAGGCAAATAATTTGGCACTCTGCATTGCCAACAATTCGTTGCCATGGAGTTGACCTTTGAACACATCGGAGCCTGATATTTAGACAGATAAGATATATACGAGGTAGACGTTATCAACACCCTTCTAATTACATAATACGTATAATAGTATGATAATATTCGAAGATTAATTTAGAACTGAGTTCATAAATATAATTTATTCGATATTCTCTGTTAAATACATACGGCAGAAATCGTTTTTTGATGCTTAATGACATATAATACATTTGAACGCATTCCGCACTCAAAATAACGCAAACTAAGCAACAACAAAAAAGATGAAAATGGATGTTTTTCCAAGGCTATAGCCTGTCAATTTATTTCAAAATCGAGTGTTTTTGAATTTTTTTTTTTTATGCTCAAAATACTGTTTTTTTGATGCG
>QXVX01004418.1:15400-76200 GCA_013436065.1 Halocynthia aurantium | reverse complement strand
TAATGAGTACAGTAAAAATACCAGCTCATACATATATTATTAACAGACGCTACTGACTTTTTATTAATTCGGAAAAAAATTAGAATCGTTGCTGTTCTTTGAAAAACCTGCAATGTGGTGTTAGGTTTATGTTGCAGTCGATTGTTGTGTGTATTTGACAAAATTAAAATAGTGCATGTTGCCCCCTTGGGCTGCGTTTGGGAGCAATTGATCTAATTGACTTTAAGCCTGTCCTGATTTCAAAAATGAAGCTTCAGTTAGTATAGGTATATCGTTTTGACAGTGTTGGTTTCTTGGACTTTGCTGGGATTGAGTGACATGAAAGTCTCATATGAATAATTATTCTATTGCGTTATAAAAATTTGTTAAAGTAATATTGATGTTGCTGGTTCTGTAATTGTTCTCACAGTTTTTATGGAACTATTTTCCTGACCATGCCTGCGTCGCATGCTGGAATTTATTTACCTCAAACGCACTTTAGCCTTAAACAATCAGTTCGTTATCTTCGTTGCGCCGACGCAAGAAAGAATGACGTTCAATTTACCTGTAACGAACGACTGTGCATTATTCGAATAGTTGGCGACTAAAATATACATTTTCGTCCAACCTTAGCAACAATACTTTGCTTTCATTTAGTTTATCGATTCAATACGGGTAGTCTCGACTTGCGCTGGGACAGAGTGCATGAAATTTTGCGGCTTTTTAATCGGATTAAAAGTTTCTACTATGGTTTAGCTATGTAGCTCGATGTCTTCAGCTGATAAACCCTATGAGGTAAACTGTGAATTGACTGATGCTTTTTTACTGTTTCTGTCTGAGAGCTGAGTACCATCATGTATCACTATCACAAGTCAATTTTACGACTTTATTTCACGGGACGAAAACGTTGAATATTCAATAGTAAAGAATAATAAGTAGTAATAAATAAAATACATTGACAATGAACGATTGCATATAGTTTCAACATTAACAGTATCATAAATAAAACAAAAATAAGCGAAGACATATTCAAAGTCAGGTGTGAGTATGGCGTATAGGGTAGTGCAAAATCAGCAGAAACAAAAAAAAAGGACGATCACAATCTTAAACATCGGTGACTGACTTGAAATGAACATTCGATGATGATAACTATCGCAAATCTCGACACGTATTCTGTGTGTTTACAAGAATACGGTCAAAAATGCGAGTAGACGAGTGATGTGACATTGGCTGCTGCATCGGCACGCAAGCTAATCCTAGCATAAACATCAAAATGGTAAATGTAATTAACTGTTGCGATGTACTTGAAACCTGATTCATCTGGTCATATTTAGCTTTTTCGTGTTGATATTTGTCTGGTATGTGTTCTGGTACGGTTTCTTCATATAAACATCTTTGGTTTTCTTCCATTTGGTGAGACTAGTCTTTGGTTTTCATTTCTTGAGTGGGCGTGTGGCCACAACGCATACGAGGACGTAGATGTGAACTTCTTTCAGAATGAATCTTTTTGAAGAGATAGTAGGCGACAACATAGGCGATACATATACGGAAAACAATAATGGCACGAAGTGTTGTGTAAGGGTACGCAGACCCATGGAGTGCAAATGTAATAGTAGAATGATTGGCACAGGAATACGGGAACACAGTATGGCACCAAAAGAAACAAAGTTAAAATATCTCCAAACTCGAACTTGATTACAAGAGAGGTCGACATGCTGTATTTTTGGACTTGCATTTTGAACATATGCAGCTCTTTGCCATTGGTACTATGTACGTGTTGTCCACTCCTGGATTACATTTGCGCAATCTGATCGTGCGATATTCGATCGTTTTCGGGCGACAAACGCGGTGATTCGTCGTTACGTAAGGCGGATGAATACTTGGAATCTGGAGAAAAATAAATGCTGATTAGTAACAATGATAACCGTGTATCTATTTGTATAGTTGATATTGTTTGTGTAACAATACGAAAGTATTAAATGAAACTTTTCTTACCTCCCACGTTTCACACATTCCCATACACGTCGGAGCAAGAACATAGTTTGTTCTGCATCCCTTCTTGTTAACTGGGATCCACTGTTTAGTTAGTTTACATTCGCCGCATGTAACCTTCGAGGCAATCGTCCTTCCGACTGATCCTCTTTCCATAACACTAACGGCGGTGTTTCTTCTGACAATTTCTTCGCCGTCAATTTCCAAACCACCGCTTCGCCTCCTCAAACTATGAACGAATTGACGAAAGGCGAGAAATTCGGCTTCTTGTGCCGAGCGCTTTCTTCGGCGAGATTCGGAATCGAGCGCTGTTAGTGAACGCCTTTCTGACCGTAACAGTTTTCTGGTCAGTCCGATCTCTTTTTTGGCGGTATCAATCGTAATAATGTCTTCGGAATCTTTTTGTAGTGTAATTCCGGCGCTTACCGGCCTCAGAAGCGCGCAATTCGCGACGAAATACATCACGGCGCCGAAGAGAAAATTCAAATTCGAGATTTTCATTTTTTCATATATTCTGGATTCTCAATATATTTTTAGAATGGTATGCAGATTTGCTTTAATCTTCAAATCCTGTTCAATATATACTATGTATGTTATTCTCCAGTCAAGCCTGTTGCATTGACAATGTTCAGAATAGATTTATTTTGCTTTGTAGGCTATATACGTCTACTTGGCTTTCATGAATGAACTGATGAGGAATAGCGAGAATGCCAGTCTATTTATACTGTCTCTGAACACCTCAAGAGTGCCAGAAAAAAATTCCCCGTTTATTATTACACTCGCGTTATCTTTATTTTCTGCTATGCATCGAAATCTCTATGACTTGCCGGTTCTTTATTGTTTTCTGCAGCCACCTTGTGTTCTCCGTCCTTCTTGCGGCTAGCGAAACCGTGAGCCTAGAAAAAATACACGGCCCGCCCTTTAGCACGCAAGCCACAGCAAAATAGATGTTTATTATATCATTTCTTGGGAAATGAGAATGGAGTTTGAACTATGACCGTGTGTAGTTGATATTTAAAGTTAAGTAGTTAATTAATTTTGGTAGTGTTGTTGCACGAGAGTTTGACGTAATTGCGGGAATCTAATGTCGATTCATAAACAAGATTAGATCAAGAGATAAGGTCTATTAGCACTGGTCGTCCTATGGGTATACTTATCGACCGGACGTATATCAAAATATATATTATTTTCATATGATGTTTATCACTTGCCCTGTACTAATCGTATTCCCTGTATCCCTTGACAGTGACATTTCCGTTCAGGTTACCGTCCGCTTTGATCCGAATTTGACATTGAAAGTATGAATTCCGATCTCCATATATGTCAAAGGGCAGCGATTCGCTTTCGGAATGTACGTAGGCAGTGAAGGCGACTTTTGAATTTCGTTTCAGTCACGCTATCCGGTTCGTATTTTGCGGAAGATAAATATGATTATTATAATGGCGGAACTATCGCAAACACGATTTTTTTATCGGCATCATGTTGTTATTAGTTAGGATCAATGTCGGGTTGAGAAGGAAGCGTCTGTCAAAAATTTGAGCACTTTTCAAATAATCCATTCAGATTTTGTAAAGTATCCATATAAATTATATCAACGATATTGGGAACCATTGCGATGCAGGGATAGCCTGTTTATGGATGGGTTCATAGTGTGTAGTGTTGCAATGCCTTTTTCTCAACATATAAATACAGGTAATAATAATGAAAGCATTCATTCGAATTTCCTTGATTGTTGTGTTGCAATGCCCTTTCTCCCAATTTCTGAATACGTGTATTAATAATGAAGAAATTGGAATTGCCTTGATTATGTGAATCATAATTAAAATGGTTCAAGATACAAACAGTGATATATCGTTTATTCCGTTCAAGGGAAACTGTATTTCGCGAGGAAAGTGCACGAAAGAACTATTATTAGAAGTAAATAATATAAGTCATCATTCAAGAATATAGCTCACAAGTTAGTGATTTAAATAAGAATACAAAAAGGAAAAAATACAGGTGTTATTATCGTGAAAAATATATGTAAACTGTAACTCCGACACTGATAGATTTATTGTTTGTTCGATCCATTTTAGACCTGTTTTTACACTGCTGAGGTTTTCCACGGTCTTAATCAATTACCTTCTAATTGCGCTGTGAAGAATATGAAATATTTCTCCTGTAAATCATAAACAACTTGCTAGATTGCGTCATTAAGTAATCCCTAGTCCTGAGAATCAATTTTGTAGATTATCATTTGAATTATGGAGAAGAAAAAAGGGAGTTGGCTACTGAATTCTTGAACTTTTGCACCACGGCAAGATTGATTATCCTAATTTATAAGTCACGCGAACAACAGAAAATTTAACCTGACTTGCAAAAAATGATTCTTAAGAAAAGTAAAAGAGACAAAAGAAAGATGTTTGCCTGTAATCAGTGGCCCGATACGATTGTTGAATAGGAGTCAGTAGTTACAAGGATCCGTATGATATCACAAATATAAAATTAAATAGAAAATGTAAATGTGAATATGGATTGACATAGTAGGAAAATGATCACATGCTATTCCTGGATAATTTTTCTTTAGGAACAAGCTAAGGAAGTATTTTTCTTTAGAGTCTTTTCCTGATGTTTTAAAACTGATGATTTTGGTCTGATAATTTCCCCCTCTTTCGTTTCCAAGTACATCTAATATAGATCTTCTTATGGTAGATAACTTTGCTGGTTACCATGGAAATCCTGTGAGGCGTCCCTCCTAGGCTTAAGATTTTTTTACACGTGGCCACTCGTTTTACAGCTTAAGAAACCACAGTGGTTTTTCCTTGGAACAATTTTGATAGCAGTATTGATATGATCAGCTATCCTATAATCATTGTTCTTTGCTTCGAAATTGTGAGTCCGTTATTACACTCCTCACCCCTTTTTTTAATAGTTAAATGCTAGAACTCTGAATTTATGCGACCCCTCTTTTTTCCACGTATCATGAACCTCATCGATCGTGGTAAAAGGAAGTTAGACTTTAGTTTATGAAATTTTTTTGCGCATTTTTTGCATTTTATCTTGTCATCTTAGATTGTTTACATTGATTAAACGCGACCGCGAGGAAATTCTTAATGTTAATCTTAAAACTACTTCGATATTGCATAATGGTTTCCTGAAGTCAGGCTATTGTTATTGCATAAGTCTATCATACTGTAGTATAATGTATAATATATACTTGATGTCTTCATAACGAGTGCATATTACAAAGCCGTGTATACATACTTTACTGGATTTCAAATTTCTGAAAAATAATGCTGAGATATCATCTATACGTGTCGTATTATATTACCAACAGGAGTATTTTGTTCCAATAATCTCTTCGGATGTGACTTAATACTGACAGAGCATATTACTTCGTCTAGAATTACATTTATATTCTAAACATAGATGCACAATTGAATAATAGGCGAATTTCCCGGTAGAATTAGATATTTAGATAGAATCGTGACGTTTTATTTGCGCGTGGCTCGGTGCAAACTTTACAAAAATGGTGTTTTTGAATTAGCTGATATTAATTCCAATCAACTACTTTCAATTAACTGATTAAACTTCATTTCTGAAGCACAATTAACAGAAAATTGTCATTCCATATTGAGTGACAGTTATCAGTCACGTTGTTATTTCTTGTGCTCCCAGATTGACAGTGAAATTTCCTTTGGCAGCAGTTTCGTTTATTCATAATGGAGCGTTTTTGTTCGCGGTTGCTCACTGATAACATCACCACACCTGTCAATATTTTCAAGATAGTGGAATGAACTGCACGCAAACTTTATTTTATCGCCGGCTTCAGTGTCGCAAAGTGATGAAAATTGTTGTATTTGCACGCAAGGTCACTTTTTGTTTGTTTACAGACCCGCCAAATCTGGATTAATTTTTGCCGTTCCTACCTTTAATTTTAATAGCTGCCTGATTAAGAGTTATTGGTTTAATGTTAAGGTGAGAGATTGTCATCTCACGTATCAAAATCGTAAACAGATAAGAAGAATATATATTCTCACGTGTAATTCAAAACAAAAATTGGCTTGTGACACGCCAAGCACTCGTGTCCCTTCACTACATAACATAATTATGAAACAGAATAGATATTTTTTATATCGCTAGTTAACCCAGTCGAGTATGTAGGTGAAAGGTCAGACCATTGCTGAGATTATTAATCATTTGGAGTGACACTTTGAGTGAGAACCAGTGGTTGGTTCTCAAACAGAAGATACCTTGTTCCAGTGGGAAATAGAGCTCTGAGAACCACTACTGGTTTAATTCGAATATTGGATAGTTTTTACTGACGTTTGCTCAGCAATAATTAAATCTTGGTGTGGTAATAACACCAACCATAATCTAATATAAGAATCCACAAGTAGACATGATCATGGTTTCTATGACAGATATGAACTCAACAAAGTGCACAATGGAATTTTTTTTGTAATGGATACCTTCGCCCATAGATTTATTAATGGATTAGCTAGGTTGGTATGGTTTCAGACAAAGCTATCAAATGTCATTCAGATAATGAATCATTTTGGTCACAATGAATGTACTCCCATGCAGTACTGAACAAGTGTATTGTAATTAGTGGTATATATATGGATTATGGCAAACTTTGAAATAACATCAGCTCAAAACTTCAAATCTAATCCTTTGATATTTCAATTCGCAAATTGAGTCACTGATTGGAAATTACAACAGCACCCTCCTTGGTTTCGTTGAAGCAAATTGATCTATGATGCGCTCAAATTCAGTTTCAGTACCCTTCCTGCAGCATATGTACCTACCATACGACACTGATTGTAATTGCATCACTCTGAACTAGGCCAATATCCCTTATTCTGAAATCCCATTCTTTGCTGATCTTGATGTGAAACAATCTAAATTGAGGTATTAAAAAAGTTCTATCAATTTGATATACGCTTTCTGTAGTAGGAATGTATGTACGATGTTTTCGGGTGACATTTTTTGTTTGATGATAGTTTTTCATGGCATCGGGAAAATCTGTATCTTCATAGTTTTTCAAGGAAGTATTTAATGATAACACGTGTTTGTGGATTAATACCAATGTAACGACATTACTGTTTATTATTAACAGGATGACAACGCCTTTGGCTGTGGGCTATTTCTTATTAGGTTTAACTCCCGCTCCATGTGTATGTGTAGATGAATCAGAATCTTTCGTAATGTATGATCACGTCTTCTGTGTAAATTGAAGGATTAAACGCATGTGCGAGGTCAAAATTTAGTTCAAAAATGTTTACTCAAGTTAGTGAATGTTGGCGATTAATCTCTTCATTCCATGCGCTACCTATTTTTTTCTGTACATATATGGGCGTACGGAACAATGTGTAAATATCACGACTGCAATCCCATTTCGGTGGTGTATTTTTTCACTAATTTTAATTCTTAACAAAAAAATGTTCAAAGTCTGTCTGTCCTTTGTTATTATCCTCACACGCGAGGTTCTTGTCTATGTAGCCATCTCTCCACAAAAACTGTCGCTGACTTGGACAGAAGGAATGCATACAAAACGTTAAAAGATACAAAAGAGAGATTATCATGGAAGATTGCAGAGTAGAGGTCTGTTATTGTAGGTGATATCTCGTGCCTTTGCTCTGCATGAAAATGAAAGACTTTTAATTAAGTCAAAACAAACAATCGCGTGAAAGACACAAACAAAAATATAGAATACTGATTTCGCGATAAAGTGGCAGAAACTGACCAACTTATAAAATTACTAAATTCCAATTCGATCTCTGGGTTTCAATTGTAAAAAATCTGATTATGCCTCCTTTTAAATTCAAAATTTGTTTACATGAAGGCTAGGCTTGAACTGCAAAAGCTGCCCAGTAGTGTATTTCTACAAATAAAGATGGTGGAGGGAAAGTGTTACTATATGATCGCACGGATGTGCTTGAATCAATTTAGAAAATCTTGGACAGAGCCCTCAATTGTAATCGGATCCACCAAATTAAGACGAGATGGGTGTTTTTTTAATAATTGCATTGTTGTGTATGAATGAAAATGGAGTAACATGTTTTCCTGGTGCTCTCAGAATTGGGCAGATGTGACCCCGTTGCACCTCCCAGCAGTGTATTTCGAATTTGCAGTAACTTTGCAAAAACATCGAGTTGTTTTGTCACACAAGCGTAAATTTCATCATCACAGTAGCAGATCTAATGCTTATGCGCAACGTGTGTTGTCTAAACATTGCTTTAATTACCACACAATCTCATGGCGTCGTCGTAAACTTTCCTACAATGTCGATGACCTTATACAACCTTGAAATTTAATTTTTCGTTGACGTAGATGCGCACCCTTTTGACAATGAATCGCATTTTTCAACATATTTTAAATTGTTAACATTGCTTATTGATTGTGTTTACCAGGAGCTGAACCGGTATAAAAACAGACTGTATTATTATGTTTAAAAAAAGCGTCGGAAAACAAATTCCTCTGCGAAAAATATCGTCGAAATATTTCCTAATTCGGATGAAAGTTACATAACAATATTTTTGGTATCATCAATCATTCCAGAGACTTTGCGGGCTTCGTGTGCCACAGGGTGGATATAACTTTTGTTTAGTTTCTTCGTGGAGTGTAAGAATAGTCACGAGTGTAGGAAAGTGGCTCAGTGGTTAGCGAGAGCGTCTCCTGGCCGACGTGTAGTGTGTTCTTATGAAGTCACATTCGACCAGTCGACCCAGTCCCGGTAAAGACGGGACTGAGATGATGATGACCTTCAATGGGGTAATAATAACCTTTTGGGCCTGTCATTATCCTGTCAGCGAATGTAACAATACCACTGAAAATCAATTCCCGGACACCATCTAGGGAGCTTCATTTTTGTTATAAAATCTTGTGCTCTATCTACTGATTAGTTTGGAGAGTTACTGTATAAATTTCATATAAACACTAAAGTCGAATGGTATCTTTCCAGTTCCGATTCAAATCTAAGGATTGTAATTTTGGTTGCATAAACCCCTACTCCGTTAATTATATTCCTGTCTCGTGAAATGACATCTCGTGCAAGTCAGCCTGAGTCGCGAATGCTTAGACTGCAATCTTTCATTTTGATACTGGAGTAATCTTGACTGATTGTCTCTAAATTTATTTATTCTTGATCTTATCTGGTCAGCGATTTTTTGATTTGACAGTATTAAACTCATGCCTGTCAAAGGTAATAACATATTACGGCGACACACAATGAATAGCTATCGTCGCGATCGTTATGAGCACAGTTAATTTGTCTCTGTGATTGGCAGGGTACAATTTTTCTGAGTGACAGTCATAATGCTCATTCTTTATTAAATGTTATGATATGACAAAAAAGTTGTTAACTATCTCTTAAACGGTTGTGTTGACTAGCGTGTTGACTAGCTAGTTCCGGAATAACTGTAAACAGTAGTAAACTTTTTCTCTACGCTTCGAAAAACTTAAATTCAGTTTTAAATCGAAAAAAAAAACTGCAGAGTAAGGTAAAATTTGACTGTCGCGGGGCGTGCCGAATTATGCTTTCGAAATTCGCTGGATGCGATATTACTATATATACTCGAAGAAAAGTCGAAGTTTTCTTTAACTAAAAGTACTTTAAAATTACCAACTCGATTTCTAGTTTCAGGCCTAACATGAGCTTATAAATATCTTCCACAAAAAGGGAGGATTATACAAAAAAAATCGCATTATACACTTGGGCTAGATTTTGAGCGTCCTTTATGTTACAGAAATTGGAGTAACGCCCTACCATTAAAATTAATAATAAAACTATGTATTATGGCAATAAGCTTCATTATTTATAGTTAGTTTTCGTGGTAGCTAGTCCACCGCATCACAATCTGTTGTATTGTTACTTTTAATATAAATTGTGTATTTTATACTGAGGCTTATCTCCTAGATTTTTTCATTACGCATGTCCCATCAAGTCTTGGAGATACGTTTTAAGATTTGTTTTTTCTATCTTCACCAAATTATCGTTAAACAAGTCTTATAATTCGACTAAGTACCTTCATTAATCTAGAAAATCCGTTCAAATCTACTTAAACAGTTAATTCAGTTGTTTAGAAATCCTGCGGCGTCTCCACGACATGTAAAGTGTGTTGCCATTAGCTACAGTATTATGTTGCATGCGTAAAACGGCAGCGGTTTGGGCGCAAAAGAATGTAAATGCGTTTCAGCAGTCTAAATTTAAACTTTTTCCAGGAATCAACTGTATGGCCTAGTTAGGTTCGATTTCGTAGAATTCAATCCGTTTATGGAAAGAGTTTAGTGAGCGCGTAGAAAACAAAAATCACACAGTTCTTTAATGAATTTTTCATTGCTATTTTCGTCGGTTGTATTTTCTTCGAACTAATTCTCAACAAATGTTCCACGGACAGATTCTATGTCATTTTCTGCAATTCTAATTCTGAGTGGAGATTTGAATCGATGGCGTATTGCTAGAAATATATCATTATCGAGATGGTTGAGAAGCATTCAGCACATAGCGCTAGGTTTCTAATAGTAGCAGGCTTGGTCTTAAAATCAGCTCGGGCATCCTTATCCTTCACCTACTTGGTATATTAGTCCAGCACTTGCAGTGGTGCCAACAAGTAGATTATAACTATACTTTCATAATTATAGTGAGGTGATTGCGGGGATCACTGGGTATTGTCCTAATAGCCAGTCCAGTCCACCACTGGTATCTGATTTTGGTTTTGAAACGTGGGACGTTGGGCGTGGGAAATAGCACTAGGGATCACATACCAACTAACAGTTTCATTCTGATATTCGATAAGTGATTTGCCCTTTTCGAATACTTCACAAAATCGTGAATTCAGTAGAACTGATAGTGGATAAGTGTACATGACCATGTGATATATGTGGACATGACTTTCATGAGATGACTTTAAAAGATATAAATTATTTTTCTGTTCCGATTAGATTCGGCCCACTCATACAGTCTCGCCATCGTTTGCTTTGTAAGTGACAGTTTAAGTAATCATGTTGATATTATTTATCTCATGCCTTGATCGAAAAAAAAATCAGATTTTTATCTCTTGATGTTCACTGTTTTCTGACGTATGAAAGCGGCCAAATTCAAACAAATTTGCAATTAGGCCGCGTGTTAACATGCTAGCGCTGTGGAATTGGGAGAAAGTGTGTGCACTGAATTGTTTTTAATCATTACCTTCATCAATACCTTATTTGTAAATAAAACACCGAGGAGCCTTTATCAGTAATCATATACTCATCATTGACAATCATCAAAAGTTATGACATCTAGTGAAGCCCACAGATATTTTGGCCGGATAATTAGAAATATATCCTGGGTAAACGACATTTTAATGTTCGAATTCCGACAATGAATAGAAAAACATTTCTGCCTAGTCTCTGTTTATAGATTTGATTTAATCAGTTTGTTTGTTTGATGAAAAAGATAGTTTGACTTTGGAAGTATTTTCTTTCATCAGAAAATGGAACATTAACAATCTCCATCTATTATTTTCGGTGTAGGAGAAACTTGGCACTAAATAAGGAACGTTTAGAATAATGTGCATTCTTTTTTGTGGTAAAAGATCAGTGCTGTAATGACCACGGTCCTAATATTCACTGTCTCATTGGTTGACTCTGTTTTTGACAACATCACAATTTGGGTCGATCGAGATTCGCGCGATATTTTGACAATCCGAGTGTGGGATGGGGCCAGCAGGACTAAGGATGATGTAGGAATAAAGATACTTGTACAGATGAATAGATGTAATTTGACTCCAGAATAATCGATTATACACATACACTCAACTCATGTCGTCTGCAATGAAACTCGAGTTAACGCTATAAACTTGACTTAATACTTGACTTACAAAGCAGGAATATTAATAATAAATGGATTTGGAAGATGATTTACCATTTCAAGGGTCTATGACAATGATTTGCGTATACAGGATTAAAATTTGTGACGATTGCGACAATTGTATCGTACCATGATTATATATTTTGTTGCTTTCAAGCGTATAGGTTTAAGCATATTTGATGCTGTTATGTTGGTCGTTTCTTCTCAAATATTATTGTTTCTCTGACGCAAGCTTGTCGTCAGTAAATTTTCCACAATCCCGGAATAGCCCTTGTGCGTAAACTGCACGTTGTTACGAACCATGTGATGTATAATCTTACATCCCGAGATGTGCTCATCACTGATATACTGTAATGTGGGCTCTTATGAACTCAATGGCAATGTTACTGCATGAGCATATTAGTACCAGTCTCATGGTTGTGTAAACTGTGCGGTTGCACAGTGCTCGGAACTTAAGGTTGCCTGAAAATGTAACGTAAATTTTCCCAGAAATTTAGTATCGACATCCTAACCGGAGGCAAGGAAATTTAATTTCTGTGATCAAGTAACATTTGTTTAACTGTCAGTGTCAACTTTCAATTGATGATTTGTCGACTATATGTTTGTGTATTAGCTTGATTTTCTTTTTCTGTCATTGATAAAAGTAGATAGATAATAGTAGTAATAATAAGTAATGAAAGTAAGCTGTTAGCACTCTGTTACAGACACATTTGTATAGTTGAAATTTCACTTATTGTACTATAAATAAAATGACTAGTATTTAAAAACAATTTGACTTGTGTCGTATGGGGAGGGGTGTAGTATACTCTGCACAGTGTCTGAAATATCCTAAAAACGCCACGTTTTTGTATGTCCTGAGCTTTTGCTACGAAGCAGCCTCGGAGCATTCATTTCTTTGTTTCATCACTGTCATCCCGATTTGAATCCATGTTTTGACAGGTCTGCATATCTCTCATATGTGTCAAAACTTCGTTTGATGATGTCTCCCTAAGAAAATCTTTGATTTTGCGAATTTGGTTTAAGAAAACTTGTTTCACCTTCAAGGTGACATTTTGCAGGCGACATCTTGCTCTAATTCTTCTGTTCGTCATACAGTTGTTTATTATTTCTCGACGATCGTATCGGTTTGTTCTTTGATCACAAATCATTTGATTCCTATTTATAAAGATTCTGCGACTGTTAACGATCTCGTTTCGATTCTTATCTACTTGCTAAATATCATGAGATATGAGTGACATTTCTAAATGACATTTCTGCTCAATTATTCTGTTGTTTTGTTAAAAATTGAAAAATATTTAGGATAAAATTCGCAATCCTTGTCTCAGCGTTCTTTGAAACTTCCCAATTCCAACTTCCGTCTCAATTCAGTCGAATCCTAACTCCGGCCATGTTACAATTTTCAGTTACATCCTTATATAGCTAGTACTGTATTTCGACTAAAAGATCTAACCTAACTACAATTGTGATGAAAGTGGAACTGAATCTTTAATTACATCCATTGCCTCAGAGAAAAAAATTTGAGCTTAGTAAAATTTATTACTGTGGGTTAATAAGGTAAATATAATTTTCTTGATTGTATGCATCTGGTGTTATGTATATCATACGTAACCTTAAACTGTATACATTATCAATATTTTCATTCCGATTCCATGGCATGATTAGGAATGAATTGGCGTGTGGTAATTGCATAACCCTAACGATGTTTAAGTTTCAAATAGTTATGTTATATCTTGATTTTTATCACTGCTGCTGTCGTGTTCAACTCCACAGAGATTTTTGGTGGTTCCGGCTGTGTTTGATGTACATTAGCGCAGCAAGTTTAGTTCAGTAAAGGAAGAGGCAAACTGTCATACACAATATTGCATCATCATATCGGATAATCTTATTAATGTGTGGTATTTTCATTTTCCGCGTAAAATAGTAAACAAATAAGAATCCTTTACGTGATAAGCAGATGGAGGGAAATTCATAGATAAGCTGATAAGGACGGTTTAAGAGGGACACGGAAATAGAATAGCTTGAAACTTAGATTAAGATGATATTGCAACAGTCATTGGCGTGATGATGATAGACCCAAGAGGTTACTATAATCTTAGTGAGTGTCACCACCGTCGCTGCCATGACCCTATTTATACAGATTGGTCGATATTGGTATCTTCTATGGAGCTCCTGGTCAGTCCCTGGACTCACCGTTTAGTGATGATGCAGAATTAAATGAAAAATGAAAAAAGACCGTTCGATTGACAGTTTCTATTTGATTATATATTATGTCATCCACTCGTCCCATTTCGGTGTCTAATATTGAAATTTCTTAAATTCATGAGTGGTGACGTCGGTTATATTATGGTTGAAGTCTTATATAGAGGATGCGACTGATTTTCCATGTTTATCTCTTGGAATAACAAACTTCGTTCTTGTTTTTGACGCGGGTGATTTCTTAACGCTGTGAGTCGACAATTTTGTCGAGTTAGGGTCATAAATAGAAAACATAGACCACAAAATGAATATCATCCTGTGAGCAATTCCAAATTGTTATTATTTAGAACGAAAGAATTACACGGTCCATTGAAAAATACACTCGCAACCAACAGACAATCGACGCAGAATAGTGGAATTGAAATGAAAGACACAGATAACACTGAATCTTCCAGAATGTCACTAACCACACAGGGAGGTGCTGAAACATGTTTATTTATATTGTGGGGAGGCAATTTCAAATATTATCATTTTAATTCCATTAGCTTTGGAATCTTACACGTAAAACGTCATGACCTCACCGGACGCAA
This sequence comes from Halocynthia aurantium, assembly GCA_013436065.1. Lineage (NCBI taxonomy): Eukaryota > Metazoa > Chordata > Ascidiacea > Stolidobranchia > Pyuridae > Halocynthia > Halocynthia aurantium. The sequence continues at coordinate 61,608 of QXVX01004418.1, read as the reverse complement.
CAATCCCTTACGTTCTGCTTTCCGCAAATATGAGCAAAGCGACATCTTTTTTCCCGTGAATAATGTTGATGAGTAACAATTGAATGACGTTGGTGCGTATGATTAGTGCTAAAAGTAACGCCGCTCCCGTAATAAAAAATTTAAACGTGACGATTAAACAAACACGACTCATAATTTATGTGAAAACCTCGATCAATCAAGAGGATTCTCCTAATTCAGATATGGATCAATTGACGATAAAACGATTACACATTTCTCTTTGTGTGTTGATGTCATCTTCTTGTCCACCTTCCGCCTTCAACCGCAATGAAATATTTTGTTGTTACAGTCAAAACTGGGTGAAAGGGCGACTGTTGCAGCGCCGTAACAAGTTTTGATTGCACCTGGGGCGAGACCTGAATTTGATGCCCCTATATTAAATTAGATAGATTTAAAGACATCATCATCAGCTACTAACTATTATGAAGCAACTATGCAGGGTTTCTGGACCAAAATTGGAACGTAGATTGATTAGACATATGCAAGGGTCATTCAGTCAACCCCTCTTTGCGGCCCCCTCACTGCGCACATTTGTATCACTAGTTAAAATTCAAAAATCCTTAATAGGGATCCTGTCTGTCTATCCACTGGAGAGCAGACTGACTCTTTATTGCCACCTTCAGTTGTTATATTTTAGAATCGTATTTTAGTGGCGGCTAAAGATATAAAAAGTTTATTCCGCAAGTTGGCATTCTTGCACCATAAAGTTCAACTATTTCTGGTGCTGCTTGGTAGCAAGAGTCAGAGCCATCTCTGTGTCGCTGAGACAGACACATTCACCTAGCTGTATATTTGTGGTGCTGGATACAGTGTGATAATTGAGAATATACTATAGCGGTAGTTTCTAGAACACTATTGTATTCCTTGTTTAATTCATGCGATTTACACGCGCACATAGTCAGTGTTGGCCACAAACTTTGCCATTGTTCAATTCACATGTTTATTTACATAAAATATTGGTTTTAAATACATATTTCATTGAATTTGGCCGTCGCTTATCCTGGGGACACATATGACTCCTGCGACTGAATGACAAGGTTAATGACCGTTAGATGGTGACAAAGAGTAAAATTCGTTCTCCCACTCGGAGGGTTCCTTTTTTCGTTCTCTCTCGAATTGGAAACGAGAGAAGTGAAACGATTGACGTCACACGTGGAAAACATGTTTATCGCTCAGGTCGAATATCACTTTATAGAAACTTTAGACTTTAGAAGAAAAGAAAATTCTAGTGAAGAGATAACATAACAAAAACGGTGCTGGACCTCAGACAGGAGATTTAGTAGAAGATACAAATATGCACGGCGAGTGTTCGCAAATAGCAAAGTGGTATCGACGGTGGCAGACCGACTCAGTGTTGTTTCATTGGCTGAGCTTAAGTGAGATTAAATGAAGGATGGAATTCTTGTAGCATACGAAAGACGAAAAAATGTGTTGTTTAAACTTTTATATAGAGCAGCTATTTGTAGCTATTCAGTATTAAATAATAGCAGAAAGACATCGCGTTACCCGGGTGAACTTGAATGCGCAAAGGCGCTCGCAAATATATTTCTAGATTCGTAATTTTAACGTTAGGGGGCGTTAAAACAGTTCAAGTAGGATTTTATACCCAGGACGCCTGGACCCCGATTTTGTTTGTTCATGCATCATTCTGTGATGCATCTATACCTCCGTGCTTAATTTGGTGATTGGCAATGTTGTTTAAAGACAAACAAACTTATAATTCCATGGGCATTGTGATTATGATTGTCTTCAGGTGAAAGATATCTCAGAATTTAGGCTATGATTGTTGCCTAAATGATGCATGCAGTTTTGTTACCTTGTGCGTCTGGTACATTTCCTATTGCTTGAATTGCCTGGTCGTTGAGCTATTCAAGTCCATATTGCATCCTTTGATACTATACAATAAGGCCTACTTTCTCAGGCTTTGTTGACTCAAAGGTCATTATAAAATTACGCCATCCGGCAACGCTGATCGCGATGTATTTATTTGTTTAAAGTCTCAAGTTCAACACCTTTTTTCACTTCGTGAACCACTTGAGTTGACTTTTATCCGAAGGTCATTTGGTACAATGTTCCTATACAAGAGCAGTGATTCCATTTCTTTTATCACCATATTTGATCAAATTGAACTTTGAATATTTGTATAGTTGATACAGACTCTGCAGAATTTAAGGTATCATGCTAAGGATCAACAGTTAGCAGAATTGAGTATGAGTTTCGAGACAGTAGATATCACATGTTACTTTAAATTCATGTGTTATTTATGACAGAAAGTACTCCAAACATCATTTAGCAGAGTGAAAAAATTAAAAAAAAGTGGCAAGTGCATGCCATTCAGGGTTTCTTTATATTCTTTCAATTATTTCTAATTTTTCAATTCCTCTATTCGATCAGATTATTTACAATTTATTATTGAGAACGACAACAAGCTCTACCACTCATGAGCATCGATCTATTGAGACCACATGTTGACAGGGGGTGAGTTGAGCTGATCTTTTGCATTATGGATATGGAATATTCTGTCTGTAAGTCTGTAGTAATTCCTCTTTAACATCACAGAAGTCGGAGGAGAGAGAAGAGTCGCAACGCTGCACGATGTCGAAGGCAGCAGGAAACGGACACCTACAACGAGATATGTCAGGTTACTCCGGTGGCAGACAAAATTCTCGCCCAAATGGACCGGTGAGTACTTTGAACATGTTTGAGTAGTAGTCTCGAAATCTGATCTTTCAATTTTCTTTGATCCCTTTCCTACAGATGAATCTACTAACTACTTTATGCACTAATTTATTTACGGTAATTCAATCTTTGTTAAGAACAAAATAATATCTCCATTATTGTGGTTTAATATTCAAACAGTTATTTGACATTGCTAATAAAATTAGCTATAAGTAATGAAATTACCATGGCTCTGATTATATTTTTTTTATAGCATATCTTATCTATCTTATTATTCAGGTCCAGCGTAATGCGACTTCTCATAAGTTTCATCAAACTGAGGAAAATTGCCGGACTTGTATCTTCCGACCTCAGAGGTAAATCATTTTGGTTATTTTCCGTTAAATTTTTTTTTAATCATGCAGATAATATTAGCTGTGGTCGTGGCTGTAAAGCATTCACTTCCAGTAATATTATATTCAAAACGTAATTGAATTTAGACGAAGCTATTTAATGCGCTGGCTTTGGTTTTTAGACATCAAAGATGAAGAATCGAACCATGTGCCAAACGTCGAGGAATATGTCAACGCGTTGAATGGTTTTGTGATTGTGATGTCGAACGACCACGATTTGTTGTATATTTCGCAGAATGCAAAGAATTATATTGGAATGTGCAGTGTAAGTATCTTCTGGAACTCTGGTTAATGCTTCTAGTAACTACTTGTAACTCTCATATTATCTTAAACTTTCTTTTGACTCCCAATTCTGTGCAGTGTCAAGTGTGCAGGGTGCAAGTTTAGATATATAAGTGTCTCTCAAGTGGTTGTTTGACATAGCTTGCTGAAATAGCATGTTGGCTTACATTATCCAAACCGAAATGAACACAGTGTAGAATTACTCATTTTAATTTGTTTTTATTGTTTTGATATTCATCTCAGTATTTGAGTGCATTTTCCCTGCATTATTGCAACTGAAGTTGTATTTACTTTGATTAAACAGCTGGATCTTATCGGACAAAACCTTTTTGCATTCACGCACGAAGGAGACCATGCTGAGATAACGAAATGCATGAAAATGGAATCAGGTAATGAATTAACAATATTAATGTTATAAAAGGTACTGTGTCCTTTACACATAAGTGAAGAAAAGATAATTGTCTTATGAGTTGCATGCTAGTTATTTTAGTAAATTGAATAAAATAACTTTGTGATTGAGTTTGCTAGCTGGTATGGAGACAGTGGAAGACCTGTTCTAACTGAATATAAACAAGTTGAATGACCGTGTGTCACTCGGGTGCATCGCAAGACAGCTTGTTTATGATGGGACATATTTTAGCTAACATAGGGTGTATGCATTTCGAGTTGTTGATCGGTTGTTGATAGATTGGTGTAACACTCTACTTCTGTTAATACTGGTAATGTAAATAATCTCAAATAGCTGAGCAAAAGATCTGATTCAGTAATTGTAATTATCAACAGTTTTTCTATCATATCTAGCCTTAAATGCATTAATTTCTTGTTTAGGTGAAGGAAGTGAGAGAAAAACCTTTTTTATGCGAATGAAAAGCACTTTGACAACATCAGGAAAAAATGTCAACTTGAAATCGGCTGCTTACAAGGTAGCTATAAATATTTCAGATATAGTTGTGAAATGTTATATATTCCTAACTGTTGTACTTTGTTAACAAATATTTGAATTGCAATTTAAAGTGTGCCACGGTTCATACTTTCAGAAAGAACTTCAAAGTTAAAAGACTAATGTATTATTTAATTAACAGTAATTTCATTCAAATAATGGCCATTTTCTTCAACATTTTAAGTTTTTGGTATCTAACAAGCGTCATCAAAAATGCATTTTTACATTTCAAAAGTTTGTTACATTTACCTTATCTATATCAATCTATCTATTTCCTCTTCCTTGAATAGGTTCTCAAATGCGATGGTGTGATATACCCGGCTGAAGGTATGATCAAAATGAATTTTGACTGAATTCTCGTTCAAAGAGCAATTTCTGCTAACATTATTTTTCACTTTGTAGAGAACGGACAGTCATTCATGGTGGCCTATTGCGAACCGATACCACACCCTTCCAATATCGAGATGGTCTTGGACAGCGGCACCTTTTTGAGTCAACACAGCCTCGACATGAAATTTACATATTGCGACGATCAGAGGTATTGCTGCTTGTTTTATAAATGAAATAATTATTTGGTAGATATATATTTAATTATCTATTTTCAACAAGAGTTTTTGTATTCCAGTCTTCAGCAGCTATTGGGATATACGCAAAAGGATATGCTCGGAGAATCTTTCTACCACTTTTGCCATGCAGTGGATTTGAAATCTTTGGAGTCATCAATGCAAAAATGTAAGAATTTGACCCATTAGCGGTTCATGTCAGCTTTCGTCATAAATTTCGGTGACTGATGATCAGCACAGTTAGTTGGTTTTTTAGTTGGCATTGGTCTTGCGAACTGGATTCTCAGTCCTGACATAGTCTCTGTCGGTTAATAATAACCGCATTCTTATTTCTTCACAGTGTTTCGACTTGGTCAAGTCACGACCGATATATATAGAATCCTGTCCAAATACGGAGGCTACGTTTGGCTTATGTCACAAGCTACCATCATCAATAATCCTCGTAATCAACAGCCGTCATATGTGGTTTGCGTACACTACATCATAAGGTAAGGAAGAAACAGAAGTTCTTGCTAGTTTAACCTTGCAGGAATAGTTTGACATTGACTTTGTATCTCTCTCTTTTGAAATTGGTTTGTGGTTCGTTCGATGTGCTACTTGGATCTCTAATCTTACTTAAGCTTTCTTGTGTATTATCGCTGTTGGGTAGTTTTGTGACTCAGGTAGTTTCATGTGATTGGTACTTTTGCTCCATCGCTATAAGCCACTTAAATCCGGTAGTAATTCTAATTATAGTCGAGAACTCGGAAATCGAAACACTAGCTCTCTTTTCTAGTCAGTTTTTGTGGTGAACGAAACCATGTTATACCATTTTATAAGTGAACAGATCATGTGACGAATGATTTCTCTGAGGCTAGTTATTTCGCCATTCATATTACATGGGCTTTCAAAGTAATAAAAATATTGCATTTAAATATTCCTATTGTGAATTGGTTTTGGTTTATACTTGAGGTAAAAAATTGTTCAATTTTATTTGATTTCGTAGAATTATGATGAATCCTCGTAGTTGTGTATTCTTTGTCTTTTCGTCGCAACAGGAAGTAACGGGCTGATTCTAAGAAAAAACCGTTCTATTTTTGCTCAGTCGTGTTAAATTAAAACTGGAAAAGGAACGTTAGATATCTGGCTTAGAAAAAAGTATTTGACCTTACATTTTACTTCCTGTCAAACGAACCAACACCATGACTTATTTTTAATTTGAAGCAATGCCTCGATCCTTCTATTATTCATTGATCAATACTCAATAGTTTGGATACTCGTCTGTTCCCCGATATTTGTTCCAGTTTGTCACCTAGCTGTGATTTTGCTCATGACGTAGCTAACGTTTTTCTGTGCATCATTATATGTGATTCACTATCAACACTATGGAAATGACACAAAATTTTCCCTATCGCATGGTGATCAACGGGTTCATCCGAGGATGAATGCCTATCGCTAAATATTATGTTTCATTCTCAAAAAATAATAATGTACGATTTGGGAAAGTAAAATTTGGTGAACTTAATTAGCATATTACTGTATTTTCTTCCCATTTTGTTCTGAAAATGTAATCAAAAAATCGTACCTCCAATTCGACATTTTCATACAACGTCTAATTTACAAACCACATTATTACATTTTCAAGTGATTTAAACAATTTTTTATGTCTATGAGAAATCTTTTGCCCTTGGCGATTGATTTTACTAATGAAAGGCTACCACGTGAAATGAGTAAATGTATTGAAATTACTATTCGAATAAGAACAGTAAAACAAAAACCATTCACCGAATACTGACTGAGGACTGATAAACCAAACTGATGAACTTCAATAGATCATAAGCAATTAATCATATCAATCCATGCGTCATCTATTATAAATCAAAATTCAAAGAAATAGCAGACTCCATATTAATCATATCCCATATTACCTCACGCTTAATACCACAAATTATGATATAATATTATGGAGGTTTTCTCTTTGCTATATGCCATGCTGAATTAACTAAATATATATTTTCCTGATCATGATGTTGGAAATTATTTCACTTCTAGATTCCATCATAATCTGTTTTCGACTAGGGATATTGCTGTAATAAGCTGGGACCAAAATTATATTCACTACGTCTTACGTTTATGTGTTTTGTTCAGCTATATTATGTACATAATCGACATATTAACTGTAAATTTGATATTTTGATGGATACGATAAGCATGTTAACAAACAACGCGTGACCTCCACATTGGTCAATAGCTGGAATAAGTTTCTTACTAGCAAAACAAGAGTGCAACTGATATACGAGTTCATGTATATGAAAACCTTGTTCCATATAAAGGGTTTCTCTCTGACAAACACATTCGGAATGTTGTTTCAATGTTGCTCTCCTCATAAATTCCATCAAACTATTTCTTGATCAGACACATTCTAGGTGGTTTATTGAAATTTTCAGAAATCTGTGTCAAAAGTAAAGAAGGTGACTAACCGAATTGTGCGAAATGCTTGCCATCGATTGCCTATCTGTCTTGAAATCAAATTATATATTGGTGTGGAGAAACATTCTCTTTATGTGCGTTTTGTAAGATCTATTAATAAATTCAAGCGTCGTTTTGCGGGAATAAGTTCTTCTACGAGCGGTTGGAAATCACATTTACATCGTCTTGAAATAAGGTTGTCTGTACTGATGGAAGTTATAAAATATTAATGCTTTGTGTCGAGATCACCTTAAAATTCTCTTTTATTATTCCCTAAAAATAATATTATTCTTTATTATTCAAGGTCTAGTTGTTTAGTTATTCAGATATTTGATATACCTCTTGATGAAACTTGCAAGTAGAAGCTTGAAAATGCATTAAATTATTTATAAAACACCGCTGGGCTTGTTTTGTTATAATATTATGTTTCCTGCGGGATTTATTCATCTATCGGTGAGCCGAACAACTCAAAATCGTTTATGGATTTTCAATGATTTCATAACTGTGTATGGTATTCATGCCTTTTCAAATGATATCATTAATATGTAATGAGACATATTTTTTATTTTTTACTATTTATGGACACAGTAGTCCTGTGAATGTATGTGAGGTAATTGCATCATTCAAATCCTGCTACCGAAGAGCTCTGAATTTCTGTTGCTCAATTGCAACTTCTTGTTTTAGACTGCTAACTCTGCATTGGTTAAGTTTTGTATACTTGTTAATTCTTACCTGGTGGTAAACAACATGACCCTGTTTCCCCTTGAGGTACTAAGCCCGTCATTGTAAAGTAACTTGATTGAAGAAGGCTAGTCTTCTCTCTTTTTTATTCGTCGTTTGACACAGTGCAGCCTGGTAAACATCCTGTGCAGTTTATTCAGCTATGAATAGGTTGCTTCATAAAACACAAACATATAATGTATAACACGATTAAGTTATTATTTCCTAGTGCATCATGGCTAGTCATGTCATGGTAGCTTATTGCTACATGTCTAACCTAATGAAATTATAGAGCATTTCTTGCAATTCCCATAAAGTCGTGACTTTAGTTCAGAGTTCCTTTTGCACCTTCGACCTTTGTAAGATTATTGATTTTTCATAGACTGCAAAGCAAGAGTACAATGGTGGTGTTTTCGAGTAATTTTGAATTTAACAAGGGTAATTTTTATTTCCAGCAAAGTGGAAGAGAGTGACACCATTCTTTCTCTTGACCAATTGAAGTGCCCGAAGATCAGCTATAACAACATAAAAGAAGAGATTTTTGATAACGAAGTGGCTAGCGAACAGGTAGTTCTATAGACAATATTCCCTTTTCTTCTCGCATGTTTAAAATATTTATCCAGAGTAGAGGTCTCGAGAAGTTATGGCCCACTGACCCAATCCAATTCGCTAGAACTTGAAATTATGATATTCATAATTGATTATATACTATTTTTCAAAGCAAAAGGAGATGATCAAAGTGAAATTGTTGATTTAGATTTTGTTATAAGTAAAACTAGCATTTCTCCTTTATTATGGACATTATCATGCCAACTACCCAAAAATGATCAGAAGAAGTCTGCAAACCTCTGCTCTGGATCAGTAAGTTATCCACAGATGAAAAAAAAGACACACACTTTGGGTAAAGCTGAGTTTTACCAATATTTCAACCGGCACCTTGTCCCATGGTTCATATCTCAAAAGTTTCCACAACAGAATGTCAGTATTTGAGGGCCCAAAGGCGAGAACATGAATGAAGTGCTGAAAACATCTGGTATGTAGTTTATAATTAATCATATTGGTTTCTTCTATTTTCAGTCCGTGGAACAGACTAATTATGAGGAAGCCGACTTCTTCGACAGCACTAATGACATCTTTTGCGATGTGGATATCGAAGACTTTGTGGGTGGGCATTAGTTATTCTACTTGAAAGGAAAAAACCATTTACGATTATCAAATATCTACGATCGGCCTTTTTTTCTTGCAGATGCCGATTTAAGGGCGAACGAGAATCAAGCGCAGAACGCTCCGTCTATTGGTGACGAATTTCGGGAGATAAACTTTGCAGAATTGTTTGGCGTAGGTAAGACAAAAAAGACAAAATCTTCTGCACGCTGTTTATTATTGTGTTTACTGTAATCGTACGAAAGAGGTGCCTTGGGGCGAGTTAAATCGACTTTTGTGGTGTGGCTGACGTTAGTACCGCATTCTGTAACTTCCAAACAATCTTTTTTTACTCCCTAATAGTTTTAAAACTAATTTTATTGCATATTTGTGGCCAGGTCATATTTTATCGTGTAGTAATTGGTGAATAAGATGAACTCGGTTGTTGTTTCTTATTGTTTGGTAAAGTGCTGGCTTAGCCCTTGGGGGAAAGTGAAATAAACACTTACTATCGTTTTTTATTAACATTCGCTCAAGTGTGACATAAAAAAGCTTACTAAGTGAAAAGACCGTTTTATATATGGTGTATTTTTCGGCACAAATTAACGAAGATGACAACTGTTTTCCATTGCCTGCATAATATATTGCGCAATACGTATGACACAATACTTATTTGGCATCAAGGTATAGAATAACATATTTACTGCCTTGTTGATTCACTTTCAATACTCCCTGTGCTGTTTTTATCACTATTTGAAAGTTTAAAAGGTGCTTTTTTTGCCTTTGAATGGATATTTTATATCTTAGTAAATTATGCATTTATTTTCAACATCATATTCCATATGTAATTTCGTCCACAAATCATAATTAAGAAGTATAAAATGAGTGTTGTCAAAATATTATTACTTTTCTTTCCAGACACTGCAGACATATGTAACAATGCTCCGTCTATCGGCGACCCAACTTGGTCCGTTAACACAACAGCTTCTCCCATCAGGGATGCACGATGGTCACCTGCAAGTAAACAATCAGCTGACTGGTCATCTCCCCCTATTCAAGAAGGTATTATTATCACTCGTTATGTTGTAAAATGAATTCCAAATCAGTATTTTAAACATCATATTATTGGTATATCCGATTAAATTGCAATTTACCCAATTTCTGAGAGATATATTCCAAAGATATGCCCCAAAAATTGATATATATGATACATATGAATATTTGATATGATGATATTAATATGTACAACCACATTGTTAATAATATATTATAAGTCTGAAGATATTGAGGTTTATTGTAATTGATAAATCTGTATCTCTTNTATCCGATTAAATTGCAATTTACCCAATTTCTAAGAGATATATTCTGGAGATTAATCCCAAAAATTGCAAGTTCAAACATGCGTATGAGACATATGAATATTTGATATGATGATATTAATATGTACAATTGTACATTGTTAATAATATATTATAAGTCTGAGGATATGGAAGTTTATTGTAATTGATAAATCTGTATCTCTTTTTACGAAATACAGAATAACAATACCATTTAAATGGTAGAATTCTGATTAGTTTTGTCCTCAAAAAAGCCAGTTCCAGCCAGTACCTGTGTAAATACATTTGTAATTGAATACACAAGCGGGGAGACAACGAGTCTACTGTTCAATTCTTTTTTACGGTCTTATATAATTAGCGGTACGTCAATGCCAATACAGGTGACAGAAAATACTTTAAATGATTTATGTTCTTTTGCTGGTAATATATTTAATTCCTGGTTGTTTTATATCTTTATTTACAATTTACATTCACAATAATGATCTAATGTTTATTGCATATTCGATATCCAATGAATCATGCTGTAATCTTTATGTGCAGATTCCAAAACCACAAGCGATAAGACACTAACCACTTTTCAATTATTTCTCCATACCTTTTTTGAACTCGGCGTATTTTTCGACCCATAGCATAATGCCAATGGTAATACATAATGTCACATTTGGCTGGTAAACATGTCGTCTGTGATTTTGAAAATGAAAGCTGTCATATTTACTTGGCCATTGTATTTCTGTGGGAGGAATTTTATAATGGGAAACGTTGGAAGCGCGGTTGACGTAACATCCTCCCATCGATTGAGTAATAGCTCGAAAGGACTGCGCTGCTTTGCCAAATTTTCATCAAGTATTGTAGGATCACAGACGCCTGGTATTAAAAGGCTGAAAAAGGATCCAAATATCATAATAAAAAAAATAAAAAATAAATATTTGAAACTTTTTTCAGAATTATTGGAAGATCTTTTCAGCGATGTTAATGTTGACCCTATGAATGAAGTTGCATATGTGAAGGGTTCCAACACCATTGGAAATGCGTATGAAAGCAACCGAAAGGTAATTTCTATAAAAATAATTTAGATAGTATTAACAGTAGGGAATTATTGTAATGCTGGTTAATGAAGACTAGTTAGAGATTATATTAGAATGAAATATTTTAGATATAACACACTGCTAGCAGAATATTTTGCCATCTAGTGTGTCACTCTTCGATATAGACTTTTTCTTTTCTAATTTTTCCACCTTTTCTCAACAACCTTCATTCATATGCTTGTATAGTTTATTCCTTTCTTCATATATTTGCATTAACTTGTATCCAAGCTCAGTTGATGAAGTTTACTTTTTTCCCAGTTTCAACAAAGCTTTTGCCCAAACACCACACAGTCGAGAATGATCGAGATCCCGCAGAATTGCAGTACCAAACCTTCGCAATATTTACTCGAAAACCTGGCAAAACCCAACGGAAACTTTTCAACCCCACAAGTAAATCGTCCATACTTGGTGAATGGCAACTACCAGTCACCACCCAGATCAGGAGAGTATCAATTGGTTCGTTTGCCCAAGACACAATACGATCAGTGCAAACAACAGCCAATGGCCAACCTAAAACGGCTATTTACTCGCGAGTTTTCTAGCGATCAGTCAGAGACGTCTGGCTTTGTCTCACAAAATTATCAGAGGTTCACGCAAGATCCTGTGCCATTGAAAAAACAGCGTCTGTCACCGGTGGTAGGGAAACAGTGCCAGGTTAAAAGACCATGTTCATACCAAGGTATACATGATCATATTTGCGCATAGAGAATTGATGTTGAAAATCTTTTATCTGAAAGAACAGAGGAAACCTTTATGTACTGTGACCTCTAAATCGAAGCCCGACTTTCTGATTGTATTGTGTAGGAAAATTAATCTAAAATCTAGCTATATTATGGAATGCGTATTGTGTATACACCTATCTCAAAGCTTCCCCATTTCATGGATGCAAATCTAAAATATTCTGAAGAGAAAACATTTTCGATCTCAATAATTTAGGATAAAAGAATCCTTAACATGTATTTGATTCACAGAATAAACTTTATAACTTTTACATTTCTGTTTTTATAGCAAGTAAAAATGTACCAGATGCAACGAAATTACTTTTGACATCACAAAGGACAGACAAAGAGAAACAATGCAGGGTGTCATATTTGTTACAAACTGGAGATGATTATGGTACGAGCAAGTGATTATACAATTATAAACCCTTTGTATGTTCTAGCGATGAAGAATTGGCATAAACCACTGCTTATAATTGAGAATAGTGTATTTTTTATTTCTAATCAATAAAAGTAAATACTAGCTGGACGTGATGGTATTGTATACTCAGAGATTCAAGCCAAATATGTTTTACTTTTGCAGTGGGGAAAATGGGTCTTCGCTCGCCATGCAGAGGCAGTGACCTCTCACGGTTTGCAGTGCCAGAGAAAAAAGCTATTGACCTGCCGGTATTGTCCGTCCATGACTGCGAAGTCAACGCCCCCACTGGAAATGGCAACAGCCTTGGCAACTTCGTTGCTCTTGATTTGGTTGGATGACAGTGGAGTTCCTCTCAGAGAAATTTGATATCAGCATTGCTGTATAAATTGCATTCATTCTGTTAATCCTGTACAGTTTTCTTTTCTTTTTAAACATCGTAAGAAAACTTAAACCTTAACAGTTATAGCATTTCTCGCCAGACGCTGGTGATAATTAGTGCAAAATTTGTTTGCTATTTGCAGAACTAACTTTTCAGGTTATGTCGAATGAAATTTTAAACGATTTTTATTGAAATATAAAGCTATCATGATGAAAGTTCTATCACTAACTACTTTGTAAAAGTTTTATTGTAAGACATGTTTCAGAAACAAATGTCATATTACTTTAAATATTACCCAATGATACTGCATTTTTGTCTGTTCTCGTTTGTTTTTTTATCATGACCGATTAAGTGAGAGTGAGTGAGTGAGCGTGCATGCCTTGGCAGTTTGACTTGTATGTGAAGTAGTTTGACTTGTATGTAAAGTATATTTTTACATTCTACACAAACTGATCCTATATGATATCCCTAAAAGGCATGAACATAAAAACTGTAATTGTGAATAGGAAGATATAGAGTTAGTATAGTTTATTTGATCTGGTAAACCTTTTTCATTATATGTTCCTTTTTTATATTCTAAGTTTACAAAAAATATTTCATGATTCCATTTGCTTATGTTTATTTGGAACTTAAAATCTGGTAACATTATTATCATCATCCTAAACCCAAAAGGTACCTATTTGACCGTTTATCAAAATTGGTTATTCTAGTTCTAAATCCACATTGTAGATTACGGTTAGCCATGATAACGCTCTCGAGCTGGTTTCCCATGATGCTTAGCAACTGCTGACGTCACGAAATTTCTCTTCTATTTTTCTGACGTAATGGAAGTTTCCACTCGTCATATTCTCTCGAACTTGCGCAATACTGCTCTGCCTTCTAGCAGGTTCTGGATAGCTGTTCTAAACATTCAAACTATCGAATTACGTCACAGGAAGTTACGCGTGGCAGTGACGTATTAAAATTCAATTACCATTTTGCTCTCGTTTAATGCTGCATTACTAAAAATACGTTTATTGCAGATAAATTGCATTGCTTTAGCTTCGACTACCTTGTCTTCTACCTAAGATACTTGCTCAATAAACAGGAGACGTTTTCTTTGATCACGTTCTTGTCTATGTTTTACGGTCATTGTTAATTTTTAACCGGGAATTACATCATTGTTGTCTATATTGCATCATCAAATTCGCTAGGCAACGAGGGATTACTCCATGTGTGGTATACTCGAACTGAAGCGTCTCGCCCGAGAAGTATTAAGTATGATCGTTTGTGGGTCGATTACTTAGAAATTGAGGATGCCACAACCGCGTACTGTACTAGGAAATCTATCTCAATGCGAAACCGCGTTGGGAAACTTATTTTTGGATATAATTTCTACAGCCTTTCTCAATAAAAGGCAATTTTAATCTTCCTGTATTTGTATATTAACAGTTTTCGGTTTCAATGTGGGTATATTCATAACACATGGTTTATTGGTGTATTTTCATGAACAGGCGTACCTTCAATCTTACGATTTGGCCTCGATGACGTGCTCCCTTTTCTAAAAGAAGAATTGGACACATCAGCGTCCTCTACACTGCAGTATAAGCGGAAAATTATCGGGTAATCACTTTCATTGTCACAAATAGTGGTTGCCACTGAAAGAAATAATAATAATTGTGTTTGTTCCTCTCTTTAGATCTATTCTAGACCGTACGTTATCCGGCAGTCCATCACTCCGTAGAATATGGAAGCTCTCATCTCAGGCTCTCTTGTTGCTCTCTATCGACATCTAGGGAATAAAAACTGACGTCATTTTGAACCTCAAGAATTGAATCAACGCTCTCAGCCTTTTAGTTGAACTATTATGATAAAAAAGGAGCTGCATGTATAGACTGGACCCCTGGTAGAAACAACGGTTGACAATGATCATTTATCAGAAATTTTCCAAATAAGTGAAAATATCGTTTCTGAGCGTCAGCACACTACACATTGTACCTCAATATCTACCAATCAATGCACTGCAGTTCGAAAGGATCACCATTATTTTTGGAGCCTTCACTGTGAATCGGGGAGATATTGTATAGCATGTCATCGAATAAAGTCGGTTCACTTGAAGTCGCACTTCCCAAGAATCTATCCACGACGTTACGTGGGGACCTGCTTTATCTCATTGCAAGTTTCAAATGATGTGATCGACTAATAACCGTAGTTTCTGCACCTTGACTAAAGTCAGCCCGAACTTTTTCTGGCTTAAGAAAGAAATCAGCTAATCTTGACATGAATGAATCGTGAAGCAACCAAGCCTTCGATGCAATTTTGGCACCCCGTGTACTTGGGGGCCCAGAGCAACTGCATCTTCCGCCCCTCCTTTAGCCACTGCACTGATCAAACGCTGTTATGGTACGTATATCAATATGTTTAGCATACACTTGAAAACTATTAGAAACTCAGTTATGAGAAATACGAATTACAGCGGAAATTTGCGAGTGACTTGGGTTTAGTGACTTAATGGTGATTTTGATCATTTAACACTCTTACGTGTATTTAGTGAATAACATCTGTCGATCATGTATCCGATTATACCGCCTGCTAGAATAATTTGACCTATTCTATAAGACCTCCTGTTCAACTTATTTATCGTGTGAAAACTGCTAAAGCTAATAGATTAGCAAGGGTAAACAGCTTCCTATTATCAACTTGCTAATTGTGTGATAAATAGCAAAGGTCAAAGTTTATTCAAAGGTCACTAGAACATCGTTTCATGATTATTATAGATATATTGGAAATATTTTGCTTGAGAATTCCAAGATTTGGCCAAGTTGGGGAATGCAGAAAGCGAATTCTCCTACAAATCAAGCGTATATTAATCAATGTGTTTTGTAAAACACAATTGGGGCAGAAATTCATTATCGAGTTAATTAGTAGAATAATCAATAACAAACGGAATACGACAAAAGCTATTACAAACACTAATAAGATTGGATCGATGCATCTTGGCGTACTGATGAAATTTTTGTTTTAGCAATAATCAACTTCGAACTTCAACAGTAAGGCCATCGGATTTGTATTTCATCGATTAGAAAAAGTGTGATTATTCATTCGATAACTCCAGTAAGCGAAACAGCTGTTACAGCTTTGCGTTATAGAAAAAATGAAATGGTCTTGATAGATGATATTTAAACAGAGTTTGTTACTCTTAATTCATCATTCCTACCATGGTTGTTCAGCAAGATGTACATGACGTGTTAATTTCAAGGATAGGCTGTCTTGATTCTTAGACGTTGGGTGAGATACATCCTGATGTACTTGGCGAGAATTTGCATGAATTATAGATGTAAGGGCTTATCTATTCAACGTTATCGGAACCAGTGACCTTTTCATGCAAAGATCTGTCGTGATATTTTTCTGTCTATGAAGTTTATTGAAAAAGTGTCATTTAATAATGTTTGGGCGCTTTGCCAATATTCCGAAGTGAACGAGTAACTAGCAGTAAATCCATGTAAATATGATTATCTGTAAAGAGAATGAGCTGTGTTGCTGGGTTGTGATTCGATTACATGGAAACGAGTCACAGATATTTTGGTACAAGTATTGTAATTCTTGAGAGGAATTTTATCGAGAATACAATATACAAAGTTACTTTCGGGGCCCCTTCTCTTCGTCTCATCATTTTTTAACGCCATATGCTTTTATTGCACGAGTCTGTAGTTGTAATGTCGTTCAACCTTGGAATGTAAGCTTGGGTAATGATTTTACGTTCGGGAAATAATTTCATATTAATGCCAATAAGCGAACAAGCAAGGTATCCGACTGGACGGATTTGTAGATTGTGGTTTGTGATGCATTAGCGTAATCACGTTTATGGATTAATCTCGATAAACCTTTTCCATGACCAGATGTTCAGAAAGGAATTTTCATATGGATGAGCACATAGTGTATACAGTGTTTGTATGTAGCGCAGTTACGTCCGCGTCCGCTGTGACTTCTCCAGGGAAGGTCAAGGGAATGTACTTCCACAATCATATATTGAAAATTACACCTTGAGTTACCTTTTGAATTTGTAAGAGATTGAATAGTAATGTCATGTACTAACTAGTCGCAGCTATTGTAAGCAATATGGCTCCTGATATTGATTGGGACACCTACCAAGTTCTCGCCTCAACGAACGCCTATGCCGATAAGTGTACGTACCCTGTCAGAGAAAATTCTTGTACGTTTAAATATGTAACTATATGTCTGTTAATGAATTGCTTTCTTGAATGCGAGCTATGGATGAGGCCGGTGTGTAGAAAAGTAAACAGTAAAATTTTGCTAAGAAACAAAATAATTGGAGGTTACCAAGCGCGTTATTTTTCACTCAAGGTATTTAAATCAAAAGGTTCTCGCACTTTTTCATGTTTCCCAAATTACCGTGTGTTAGCTGCTTCAAACGCAGACGCTCACGTTTAAAGTTTTAATTTCAACCACATTGGAGTGTGAGGATTCGATGAATTTGATTTTAAAACCTGAATTTCTATGTTAAGTTAAATTCACGGTTTTAATTCTTCAGTACATTGTAGTTAGTAGGGATGTAGCTGTTCTATCCTGCAAGTAAACTGTATTTCTTATCTATATAGATCTTGATTAGAGTAGATTAATACACGAACGAACGAGTCGATTTCGCTGGTCAAACGGAAGGAATTCATTCGCTAAAATGTAAGTACTGTATGCATATTTCTTTGATTTGTTTTCGAAAATTAATTTTTGTGTTTCAATTTACATATTGAATTGCCATCCCCAAACAGGTATTGTGAGTAAGAACCCTGATTGTTATGGGAAAATTGCAATATACAATCAAAACAATTAGTGCTTCATTTTCCAAGAACTTGTAATTAGTGTTTACATATTGTCCGAAATACCGACAATCACATACACAAGAATGCAGTATGTAACGCCTTGGGCTATTCCTGATCATTGCTATTCGTTAATGAAAGCTTTATATTTAAATAATGCAAACGAATTGTAAAAAAACTACACGATTCTTCCATGTTAATTGCAATTATTTTTTTCTTATTTGAATGAAAACTTCACGCTTCGTTAGCTACCACTAGATGGGATTCGATTTTCGAAGCGATAGCTAGTGCAGTCATTGCAGTGTTCTCTCCGAACAGTAACGTGTTGCTTAGAATTATTTGTTGGTATTTTAATCTGTAAGGCAGCTTGAAACTAAAACCTTTCCCCAATTCCGACTATAATTCGGAATCACTGACGATAGTAACCCAATAATTGAGGAATAGCTATTAACAGTTCGTTAAGGGGTATCACGAGATTGTAAACGCTCTTGTGTGTGGCTGTGGAATCCTTTACCTTCTTAGTCCGCGAACATGGCCGACGGTAATAATACCCAAGAACATGAAGCCTATCAGGAGGTAAGAAAAACTCTACTATTAATGCTATCTATACCATAAATAACACTTGAATCCGTTATTCTTGTAACATTTAATATAGTTGTTTCTACTTTTACGTTGTAAGTAAGTTTTCTCGTCGCGGCTATTGTGCAATGAGATAGGCTTAGCAATCTAAATTATCGCCGTCATAGCTCAGTTATTTTTTATTGTATGTAGACCAAACACTATATAATTCAGATGAGAAAGTACCTGGTATACATTTCACCATCGCTATATTAATACTAGTATGTATTACAGACTACTAAAATAGTTATGATGTTCATGGGCCAACTCCAGCTTACATTATATAATCATTTCATTAATTTATTCACTGGATCAAGTAGAAGATTATTACTTATAATGAGTTGTAAATAGTTACCATGACGCTGCTATATGCATGCGACGTTTTTGTGTAAGTATTCAATTGTAATTTGTTACTTAGCCTGCTGCTTATCACGATAGAAAGTATTTCGATACCGTTCTGTATATTTCGAAACAGCAGCCACATATTATATGTGCATATATATTTACTTAAATCAGCAGATTCACACAAGTAGGTATGCGTCATGGAAAGAACGCAAAGATTTTCGCAAGTGTACGATCGTACACACGTAGGCTACGCCTTCGTTTTCTGTAAGTTTCCATTCTTTCATCGCGAATGAGCAAATGCTCCTGTTAGTTTCTTTTGTTTCTCTGAGCTCGCGCTCTCAGTTACCGGCATCGATGAGCAGTGAAGCGTATATATTTTTGCCGAGGACAAAACGTGGTCAACAACAAGCAGAATTCTGTAGTTTATCAAATGCGTTCGTCGCGTTCAAATCGTTTTTGTATAAACTCCACGGATGCTTGTGGTCGATAATATGACACTTTTAGGACGCAGTACAAATTTAAACCTATCCGCGCGAACAATTCGTTTTCAAGATAAGAATTTGACCTGACCTGAACATTTTGTCATTCGTGGGTATCTTGGTAACAAGCGTTGAAAGATCAATAACGACCAAAACTTTACGCGTAGTTGTCTGCTTTGCGTCTTCGATTTTCCTTACCTGATGGCATTTGTCCAGCCTCGTGAAATATCAATTATTCATAAACTTGTATATTATACTGTACCATGCGATTAGAATATTCTTGCGTTGACTTCGAGCTTAATGTATATCTCATAATTACATCGCATCGCCTGTACTGTGTTCGGTGAAGTTTTGTCGATATCATTGTACGGAAGAGGTATATGCAATTACCGGGATGTGGGTATGGGAATTCGAGTTAGACGCATCAACATGTCTCATACTTCATCTTGATACCCATTAATTGCAATGTCCGATTTATGAAATCATCGGAAAGTTGCTTAAAATATCAAATATCTTGGCATATTCGTGATAGACTACTTGTTTGTTGCCACCTCGGAATTAAGCAAATTTCATATATTCCACAAGCTAATTATGAAGTTTTCTATTACTTTACTGTCATCTAATATAGTTATCAGGTTCGCTTATTCCTGATTTACCCATGTAGATGGATTTGGCCATTAGCAGGAACCCGAGATAGGTTGTTCTAAAATAGTATGAAGGAGATTTATAGAATTAGTATTCCAAAACATCAAGTCGTTATTGATCCGCGTGCCAGACACCTGTTAATATGACCGACTGTCCTTCTAAAGTACAGTAATTTGTTAGTGATAAAGATAAATTATGACGGTTCCTAGCACAAACCAGCAATTAAATCTCATTTTAAACGACAAATCAAAATCAAGACGACTGCCCGTTTCCCCGTTTCCTTTGCATAATCTGCTGAACACCGTTGTCAAACAGTCGTTACCGGGTTCGTAGTAAAAGCGGCTGGTTCATAAGCTGGATTACATCATATTCGCCGGTAACTACTCTGTTTGCTTTGTTTCCTAAGTAATTTGCTGCTCGGGTCCGTTTACCAATAACAATTTCCAAGCGCTGCAGGCATTTTTTGTTGCCGAGAATTGGTGTGATATCATCCCTTTTACTTTCATTGTTAGCAATGTAGGAAAATTGTACACTCTGGTAATGACTTACCTTTATTCCAACTTCTTTTGGTTTTAATATATCCGAATTTTCTCACCATATGGGTCAGTACTTGGATAATTAAAAAATTTGAATAATTAATTTTCCGCTTTCGGTGTCACTGTCAGAGGTATCTCATTAGAGAAAGTATCAATCTTGATGGATGACGTTTAAATCTATTTCTTAACCGAACTACACAGGGAGGCACTCAGACGGGAAATTAGCATAGTACTTGCCAATCAACTTAACCCCTTCCCACTCAGAGCATTCATAAGGTCAACGGGTTGAGCAGCATATTAAAATAGTGCACTACATTTTGTCAACGGGTTAACACGATCTCACTAAAATATCTTCACATCGTGTCAATTGTCTGAATTTTGTCTGAGTGTCGCCGATTCTCTCCAACCTCTTCAGATCTTCAGGCCAGATATGGGATTAGGAACCAATAAAACTTTGTTAATAAACATCCTAGTAGTAGTAGTCAAATAGATTCCAACATTGTTGAAATAGCAGTCGATAAGGAAGGTCAGTTCACCATTAAAAACGTGTGAAACCTCCAACTACAGTTTCCACAGTCAATTATCGTCTTGTGTGAATTTTCATTGTCCCGCAATACTCCTCTGTTTACTCCGGTTATCTGAGTAGTCTCGTACTTACCAATTATGAAATCATACAGCAGTCAGATCGGCGTCCGTTTTATATCCGACTAGAATGATGGATTGCAGCTGTTTTTACGCACATCACTTGCATACCAGGGTCTAGTGTTGAGCCCCGCAACCTCTACATTACAAATGATTTTACATACACACATTGAAACTATCAAATTCTATCGATTGCGGTAAAAAATCAAAAGGTCGATTTGTCGTTTCGATTCTACTACGTTTTTTTTTCCGTTATCGATTCCCTTTTTTTAACCACCTTGTTACGATTGCGCTGTGCTGCACTTGAGAATCATATCGCGTCCCACGGGAATCTTTTAACTTGATAATTCTCTCCACATTCGATCGACATTCGCCCTTCTTCGCGTCTAAATATATATCCAGTATATAGATGATAT
This sequence comes from Halocynthia aurantium, assembly GCA_013436065.1. NCBI lineage: Eukaryota > Metazoa > Chordata > Ascidiacea > Stolidobranchia > Pyuridae > Halocynthia > Halocynthia aurantium. The sequence continues at coordinate 39,966 of QXVX01004418.1, read as the reverse complement.
ATGGGAAATAGATTGATACCCTTCAACTTTAAATTAAGCCTTCTCATCGCTACTGTGCTGTGTACGATATGGGATTTGTTTATGCTTGAATGTTATTCCATCCAATCAAGTTATTTAACACGAATGCGACGGATAGAGTACCTATTATGGTCACAACTCTAATTATTATCTTTTGGCCCGTAGTAAAGTCATTATATAAATATATGTGAGAGCGTTTAAACTCATCAAATCATTAAAGTCACGATTATAATTACAGCATATCATGTAAAATAAGTCTCTGCCTTTTGGTGAGATTATCCGTGAGCCAACACTATCACCGTATTCGTATACTACCAGTATTGTTTTGTCTCATATTCATCGTTTTTAACTTATACAATGGTGCTTTGCGTGAGTTTAGTCGAGGCGGTTTTTGTATCTATACCGTACTAGAAGCATGAGGGCTTCTATTCCCCGTCATTTGCAAAGTTATAGTGAAGGATTTTGACCAAACAAACTCGCTATATTTCAATCTATTTAGTATTATTATCGACACATCGCTTTACAATCGCTATTACAAGTAATGGAATGGAGTAGAATGCAAGGTATCGCTCTGAAAACGCCCTTTTGTCGAAATTCGTCATCTGCAACGTAAGCTTTAGTGTAGTTTCATTCAAATAGTTATTTTGCTGACCAAGGTAACAGCACAGCGCGTGCAAAAGCAGTTATTTGAGCAGATAAATTTTGCCTATAACAAACAGTAACCCGTATCAGTGCAGTTTTACTCTTCATGGAGCATGACTAAGGTTTTTATGCTCGGACGAGTTTCGACTTTGGGTAATTGAAAAACATAGGCCCCTGTGCCGTAACTCGAGCTAATCATTAACTTCACACTCTTCCTTACAAGCTAGCTATGGAATGGAAGACTCCATGAAGATAAAAATAAAATGCTAGCGATAAACGGGTGGTGGTGGATGGTTGATTTCGATTTAATGTTTATTCAGGTGAAAACCTTGGCATATTGCTTCATGTAGTGCATAGGCGCGTACGCAACTATTGGAAGTTAATCAATTACTACGGCGCCGTACATTTCCATCGCATTTATCGTGCGCACGATGACCTTACTCCCTTCATGTCATGATGAGAATTTATTAATTAGCGCTAGGGTACATAAAGCCTACATTTAAATAGCATGCGTTATCTGATAGTAACATTCTTTATCCTAGGTCAGAATCTAAAGCTAGAGATCGCCTAGCTGTAAATGTTAGTACAGATTGATTGTGTGGACGATTTAAAGTATATTTGGTTTGCTGGTAATTAATAATCTACTACTAACTAATGATTACTATTCAGAATTGGGCGAAGTAATAAATAAATAGAAGTACTGTAGATCTTTTTCTGAATTGTAGTCAGAACTTGTAGGATTAGTTGTACGACATTTAATCGCCGACATCTCCTCAAGGAAGTCTCGTTACCGAGAAAATAATCATTATGTATACCGGTGACGTGATATGATTGTTCAAGTCTGCGCGATACAATACTTGGAATTCATTTGCAATGCTATTTTCCTTTTCCAAGAAGTGTTGTTTTACTCCCACTTGTACTTCCATATGATGTCATTCACGGTTGTCCTATCTGACAGTGTATAGCTTGCGTGTGCGATTATCAGCATAAAATCAATTATGGAAAATCAAGGATGGTCCAGATGATCAGTGACGATATAAAACTTGCAAAAGACAATGTTCATTCATCATATTCGCAAGTTGATTGAATTCTTAATCAGGTGCCGTTTTCCAATTGAAAGTACTGTGTTGTAAAAAAAATCCCTGTCAATTAAGTCTTGATTTATCAGGATCTGTCGCTTTGTATTTGTATGTCACTTATTCCAGCGCAGCGAATCAAAAATGCAATCAACTCGCGAATTAAATACGGCTAGTGCACATCGCCTTTTGCAAGTTCAATATCGTCACTGATGATCAGGCGCATGCTTGATTTTCCGTAATCGATTTTATACAATCGATCAGTCTGTTCTGTTTTATTTCTTCCCAAGAACTAACTAACATATACAACCGATTTCCAAGCTGTTTATATTACGCTCCGGGTTTACAAAGCATTTTCTAACGTACTCAGCAAACTGTACGGCGTAATCAATAAAATAAACCTAGTGAATTATTCATTGGAGTACACACAAATAAAATTTGATCTATTTGTACAATAGGTTTGCTTCTCAGATTACATTGGTCATTGAATATCGCCGATTGTTCGCTACTGGGTGATTTCATTCTACCGGTCGCCGGCATCGAAATTTAAGAACGATTTAGGGTCGTTGTTTGTTCGCAGGGAGACATTCTTTCTGCCACTCTGTTTGCTGGTTTTATCTTTACATGATATTTTAGTCCTATACCCCAGTAAGCCCATGTTTAAGATGTCTTCAGCATACAGTATATGACCCACAGTTTATTGAGGTTTCTTAAACATCCCTCCTATGACGCTCATTTGGCTCAAGTTTATTATTGTAAGGTTTTAAAAAGGACTTGTATTATGCGAGGAGATAATGTTAATTTATTGTGTATAATAGCTATTTATACGATAGTACCAGGGGAGAACAAAGCTAATGAATATAAGAAGGATATACTGGATATACAGAGGACCATCATGATTATTTTAAACCCTTATTTCGAGAACCAGTAATTTATGTAAATCGCCTGAGATGCAATTTGTAATACACGATCGATTGCTTACGTCAATCAGCTGGAAACAATCACTTCAAGATGTTGTCGACGATAATCTTTGTTAAATCCCGTGGAATTGCAAGCAAATGACCTATGGCATGGAATCTATAACCACTTCATTTATTTTTCTAATCAGTTTACCGATTTATCAAAAGACTTCATTATCGCTATGCCCAAAATTGTGGGCAATGACTTATTTGCTCATTGAAAGTATCGATTGGGCGATTGCTAATTATGCGCAGATTGAAGAAAAAAAGATCGTGCTATTGATCCCGGCCAGATGTTTTTCGCCCCTTCTCATTTTTAGCTGGTAACAATGTCAAGGCGTAATATTATTAGATAAAATAGCGCCCTTGTTGTTGCAGGATTACAACAGGGCTTGTTCCAGCTGCTGTGATTTTTTTTTATTGCACCGTTACGAAAATCTTCTTATCTGGGTATTACAAAAACGCAGCATGTATTCCAATGCTTGGTTATAGTTTTGAGCTATGCGGGAAATGTAGTTGACCTCGTTTTGCGATTGGGAGAAGCTAATTCGATCGATTGCAATTATTCTTCCATTGTTCTTACCTAAGCAGCAGTCAAATTATACAAGACTATTGAAGCTTATCTGCGTCGAGAAAAAAGGCTCTTTTGTCAATTTATTGATAAGAATCCTTGTAACTAATTTATAAACGTAATTTACGTTGTTGTTAATACACGATGTTAAGAGATTGCGGTTGTGAGAGCGCAGTGTAGTGCACAATAGCAGTATATGAAATGGGATGGGATTTCAGGCAGTTAGTCTGATAGATTTAATTGTCTGTTAATTTTAGTAACTACTAAAATGTGAGTTTATTAATCGTAACCTTGTGTTACTTCGATAGCGAGGCGTTGGAGCTTTGTAGTATAAAATATCGTTGCTGAGTTAAGTTAAGAGCCGATGCAAGGCAGACTGGTATTTTACTCTCTTTGCATAACTTTTACCGTTGTGTTGTTTGATTCTTAATAATTGAATGATATAACCACGCAGAAGCCGCCGGTTGCTACATTTTACGTACACACAGGAATAGCAGTGTCGTTAAAACCTTTTTTATAGATTTTCTATGGATCGTGACGTGAACAGCACAGTGTATCGTCACCAGTCAGTGCATCACGTGCTGTGATTGAAAAGTGTTTTTGGCTAGTCCCATGATATTGCACTTCCGCAATGAATAGTAATATTGCAGAAAAACATCGTGAGAATTCCCCGTTCTCTAATGCTTTCAACAATGCCATTTATCACTGAATTTTATTGCAGACTGTATTGTCAGGCTCAGGCCCCGAAGAAAAAGATAATTTAGTTGAAAACTCGAACAAAAAAAAGATGGGAGAAAAGAAAACAAGAACGAAGAAGGATAAGAAGAAGGATATGGATGATCTCAAGAAGGAGTTGGAACTGGTAGGTTGAATTAAAATATCTTCCGTTAACCCTCTGTTTTGTGGATCCAGATTTCCAGAAATATTAGACCAAATAGGAAATAGGATTTGTTAAAGAAAATCTATATTTTTTGTTCTCAGGAAGAGCATAGAATCCCGCTGGAAGAACTCGTCCAACGTTACCAAACGGATCTTGTTAAGGTAAGAGGGGATAAATACATGGGATAGGAAGGTATCGCATTACAATATAAGGTCCATGTTATCTCTTCTGTTTGATATTTCCTTAACTAAATTCATTTATTAACAGGGTCTCACCTCTGCAAAAGCAGAAGAATATCTACTTCGAGATGGCCCCAATGCTCTCACTCCACCAAAAACTACTCCTGAATGGATTAAATTTTGCAAGAATCTCTTCGGAGGTTTCTCCACTCTTCTGTGGATTGGTGCTATCCTCTGCTTTCTTGCTTATGGTGTTGAGGCCAGTTTATCTGAAGCAAACAATGACAATGTATGTTGAGTGGATACATTGTTTCTTAGATTTGTTTAGTTTATTGTCTATGAAAATTGAAAAAAACTTTATGTTGTTTTACAGCTCTATCTAGGCATGGTGTTGGCTCTCGTGGTCATCGTCACCGGGTGCTTTCAGTACTACCAGGAATCAAAAAGTTCCAAAATTATGGAATCTTTTAAGAACATGGTACCTCAGGTAAGTGAGACTATATTTTTCCGGGACTTATTTGAATCCGAGCTTTGATGATGAAATTTAAATGTATCAATTCAGCAATCGCTTGTCATTCGTAATGGAGAGAAACAGCAGTTACTTGCTGAGAAGATCGTCGTGGGAGATCTTGTTGAGGTCAAAGGTGGCGACAGAATTCCAGCTGACATCCGTATTGTATCTGCACATGGCATGAAGGTGAGATAACAAATTAATTTAGTATTATAATCTACATATTTATTTGTGGTAACTTTCCTTGAATACGAGTATAAGAATTTCTAGGCTTCACTTAGATTACATTTTAAGTAGCAGATAATGGATTTCATTGTGTTTTTTTTGTGTTCCAATCTCCATTGTTATATGAATAATAATGAATAGGTGGGGACAATGTTAAGCCTATTTGTTTTTCTGCTATTGTTATTCCCACAAATTTCACTGCAGATTAATACAGAGTAAATCTTGTGATGCAAACTGCAGACTTCCCACACCCACCTTCCTCTGTGTGTTTATTTCACATCGTTCCTTCGATTTCATAACCACAATCATGTAACCTAACACAATGTGGTTTCCAAACACGGGTGTGCTTGGTAATTTCCAGAGACTTTAGTCGACAGAAGATTTATGTTCTACTTCATGAGCAAACATTTCCTATAAGTCTAGTGTATTATTAACTTAGTGTATTATTTATTTAAAGACTTAAGGGTAGAAGTTGACAAATACCGGTACTTAATGGGAATTGGGTTTGGTAGGCTGCTATATGATAGATCACACTGTCGGAGGGTCACATATTTAAACCATTAAATATAATAACAATATATGAATCTTTCTCATTGCTATCGAGATTTCAAATATGAATATTGCGTGAGGCACTGGAAGAGGAAATATGTAATCTCTTTTATTCCTGTATCATTATTTCATCAAACCTTATTTCATTGTGTTTCAGGTCGACAATTCCTCTCTAACAGGAGAATCAGAACCACAGAGCAGGTCACCGGAATGTACTCATGATAACCCCCTTGAAACTAAGAACATTGGATTCTTCTCAACTAATTGCGTTGAAGGTACCGAGACCTGTTAAAATACATTTTATGTTAAAGTCTTAGACAGCACATCTTCAGTTAGTAGGTCGTAGAAATATGTGTCCAGCTAAAAACAGTGTACGAAAACGCAGGAAAGGTATCATTCCAGTAGAATGCTTATACAGAATACTACAATGTGCTATAGCATAGTAAGAAGTAGTGACGAGTAAGTAATAGTAAGAAGCCAAGTAATTCTGAATGCTATTGGGTTCAGGTTCAGCACAGGGCTTAGTGATCAGACGAGGAGATCACACAGTTATGGGCAGAATAGCCTCGCTCGCTTCCGGTATCAGTTCCGGTGAGACACCGATAGCTAAAGAAATCGAGCGTTTCATCTTCATGATTTCNGCACTGACTTACGACTAAGCGATATGTTTAGAGACGTCTCCTAAGTTTCGATGGATTTCGGAAGCGTAATATGAACTAGCTCAAATTAGTAGTGATTTATCTTCAGTAGTTTCAGATTATCTCCCACAGAGTAATTCTCACTCTTCCCATAAATCCTGTTGACAGCGTCGATAACACATTGTAATAATTTCACTATTTTATTAAATTTGTTTGGTCGAATTCCAAGTTTGGTCCGCGTAATCTGTCTGATAAGATTTACGAGTGTACTGCACACTCCCTATACGAGTTGTCAAATACATTTTATATGGAGTTAATGGACTTCATAATTCATCACATCACACGTTTGACAATTTGCTGCTTTTCTAATTCTAAAAAGTAAAAGGCAATGCTTGGCCTATTCGTAAAGTGACAGAATTTATGTTGTACGAGAACAAATATTTGAACTATCATAATCCTAGTTCGAATCCTTAATAAGATAGTAAACGCGGCCGGTATAACCGTGCGTATATGTGGGTCACAGGTACCAGTCGAAGCCAATAGTTCACGATGTACTGACGATCTAGAATCCTTCTTTTTCTCATTAATCAAGATCTCTTTTCACTCTCTTTCCACTCTCACTCTTCTGTCAAAGCAAAGCGCGGTAATTTATATAAGTTAATTATCAACAACGCCGAAAAAAGTCACTTTACCGGCGCGTTAAGCCGGCTCGTAACACAAAACACACACAAGCAGTCGAATGTTTGCTCATCAAACTCTACGATCCACATGGCCTTTTTCTTCGGATAATATTCTTACGCAATGTTGATATTAGCTTTCATTGCGTAAGTTTAAACTATTGCCATACTGGGTGATGAGAATTCGTATATGCTATCGAGTTCATGAAATGCAATTATTTCAACAATTCTGATAAAATATATTTATATCCTTTTTGTTCTTATATTCCCAAAGCGCCCCGTTCATGCCAGTTTTCAGACCGCCTCGAATCTAATATTAGATCGTTTTACCTTCGCAACTGCTAATAATATATTACGGTCGCGCCATGTTCTTGTGCTATTTCGAGAATCCATTCGACCTTTCCGACTATACGAGGTTATTCCACTGTGGATCAGTTCACCACTCGCTGTGTCAGCATGTCATTGAACCATGCAGAGTTCTGAGTTCTGACTCCTGCTAAATGTAAATTTGAATACCGGAATTGTGATATAAACCACAGCCACAGTCAAATTGGCACATGACTACAACCATGATTCCTCTCATTTTTTACATCACATTCCTACAGACATTATTTTGCTGTATACTAACGTCTTACATATCTGTTCATTCAGGATTCTGTCATGAGTATCTTTCTGCTGATGAATTCCCTTACGGCTTCAAATTCGATTCTGACGATGTCAACTTCCCGATCGAAAATTGTACTTTCGTTGGTCTCATGTCCATGATTGATCCCCCCCGTGCCGCCGTACCGGACGCCGTAGGAAAATGCAGAAGTGCTGGAATTAAGGTATTGTAGTCATCAGGATAGCAAGTGATTTGATTTAAGCGGTCTTATAGTAACGAAAGTATTGTAATAAAATGACAGTACTATTCAGATTTAGAAATTGTTCCAGTAAAACCGACCTTTTTGACTCATAGCACGATTTTAAACAACTTTTATCAATTCCAGGTCATTATGGTCACTGGCGATCATCCTATCACAGCAAAGGCCATCGCTAAAGGTGTTGGAATCATCTCCGAAAGTAACGAAACAATAGAAGACATCGCTGAACGTCTCAACATTCCTGTGGAACAAGTCAATCCAAGGTTCGTGTGTATTTGAAACGATGTGATGTTACTTAGCTTACTGGACATGCAATGTAGCGATTTTATTGATTTATACACTTTTTCTAATGATTTCGTTTTGTTTTTACTCTGCAGAGATGCGAAAGCTTGCGTTGTCCACGGTTCACAGCTGGTCGACATGAGCGAACCCGAAATTGACGATATTCTTCGCCACCATGCCGAAATCGTTTTCGCTAGAACATCGCCTCAGCAAAAGTTGATCATCGTTGAAGGTTGCCAGAGAATGGTATGAGACTTCAATATTCAAATTACAGATTGTTACATACATCCGTATGCCGTGATTTTTGCGACTTTTTTTTCAAAAAATTACACCGACTACACTGGGCTGGACTTTGTGTTGCCTGGATATCGATGTCATATTATTTGATTATGATGCGTCATCACTGAAATTTTGTTCTACTTTGTAGGGAGCTATCGTAGCTGTGACCGGTGACGGTGTAAACGATTCTCCTGCCCTGAAACGAGCCGACATTGGCGTTGCTATGGGAATAGCCGGAAGTGACGTATCCAAGCAGGCAGCTGACATGATTTTACTAGACGACAACTTTGCCTCGATTGTTACCGGTGTAGAAGAAGGTATGTAGCAATTGTTTACTATGATCAGACCTTTATTAGTTGTCCCCTACAGAATGATAATTAATAAACGGTTACCATAACACCATAGAGGTCATCGTTTCCAGTGACCCCGGTAAACTCTTTATACAGCTAAGTCAACCTTGCGTTTAGTGGTTGTATCTTACTCAATGACATGACAATAACTCCCGATAAGCTTTGAAACAGAGAACTCAATTCCGGTGACTGCTCTTAGAAGGAGTTATACTGAAAATAAGTTGAATTTTGTCTGCCACTACTGTCGTTGTTGCAATAGAGCTTGTGTATCAACTAACAACAACAGATGTCGGGTGGATAGGTTCTTGGGAAAAGCGTCTTCAAGTGAAATTTTTATGTTTTTTTGTGTTATATTTTTTATAATCGATGCTTTACCGAAACGTCGTTATCCGATAACTTTCTGTACTCGCAAACATTCGTTATTCTCTGCTATTTTTCCTAGGTCGTTTGATTTTCGACAATCTGAAGAAATCCATCGCTTATACGTTGACCTCGAACATCCCAGAAATCACACCTTTCCTCTTGTTCATTGTCCTCAACATCCCGCTGCCCCTTGGCACAGTTACCATTCTATGCATCGACTTGGGAACAGATCTTGTGAGTATTTTTTCAGCCCTTTTTTTTGCTGGATTACCCTGTGCCAGCTTTTGTTTTCTAACTGGTCTCTTGCCGATCAATAGTCTGTTCCATATATGGAAAGTTGACATTTAAAGATTGTGTTTTCCAACTGTTAGTGCAAGGGAAGAAGCCTCTCTCTGCTTTCTCACAATGGTTCAAAATAAAATTTAGGTTGGCGTCGATGAGGAAAATCATTTAATTCTCATTGCACAACACAAGCCTGAAATTCCTACTTTTAACTTTCATTTCTCCACATATTGATATACCGGTATCGATATGTCCGCTGTTCCCTAGAGATTGATGCTATTTTACGATTTTCAAAGTTATTTCTGGACAGTGAAGTGGAAGAATCAACATGCCCTTCAATTAATTCCCATAAATAGATTTTCATTTCTTAATTCTCCTTGCTGAGACTAAAAATACTCACGAAGTGTATCTTACAAGATTTTGTGATTCAAATTTCCATACCATTATATTTATTAGTGTAGACATATTACTTTACATTCAATGTCGCTGAAGTGCTTTCACGGCCTCTGGTCTACCAAGAGCCAGCAGCGACATAACAGATTTGCTGACTTGCGAAAACGCGGTCACTCTCATTTTATAGTTCATTAATAACACGAGTCTCGATATTGCTGTCAAATAATGACGCTTCCCACCCTCTCGATTAAACACTCCAAAACAGATCCATAACGAAGACAAACATAAACGCAAGGCCACATCAACCTTTTCGCCATTGAGCAGCAGTAGTCCTATTTGTTTTCTTTCAAATTTTCGGTTATATTTAATTGGTCATTTCTTGTTTTTAACCGAAGTCTTTCTTTCTCTTTAAAGTTGCCTGCTATTTCTCTCGCCTATGAATCGGCCGAAAGCGACATCATGAAACGACAACCTCGCGATCCTAAAGGAGATCGTCTCGTGAACGAACGACTTATTTCCATGGCTTACGGGCAAATTGGTAGGTCACATATACATTGTATACTTTATCGAGTACTTCGGGTAATTTACGATGTAAAACAATACTCCGGTCAAGTAGTTAATCATTTTTTATTGGTAATTGGATAGAGTCCATCGTGGTAAATCCTTAACAACACGTTTTTTCTGCACGTACGGAAACAGGAAGCTCAATGACTTTCTATTCAGTAATCTCCGACTCATAATGTCAGTCTCTATCCATCTTACTAACATGGATATTTCTGAGTTCATTGAATTGAATCATCTAAATTTCTAAAATTGACAATACCTCGGGTGTTTCCAACCAGCCATGACGCATTATTTTCGCAAACCTAAAGCTCTTGGTAAACATCTTGACATTGTTTAATGAGATGCGAGCGTGACTCAGAAATATGGCTTAAAAATATATGGTCATGCTGGAAAGAAATAATAATATTTTCGCTGTTCCCATATATATAACATCTATGGTATTCGTCCGTGACACTATTCAGAGCCTACAGACTTCGAATCAGCTATTGATTAGCACAATTTGAATTGTGTATCACGCGAAATGATCCGCATCTTTCAAATTTCGTTTCCCTTGGGAGAATTGGTACGCCACCCTGGTATAAGAGTTTGACTCTGCTTTAAGACTTTGACATTTACCTTTATCCTAATTACCTAAAAGGATTAATATATAGCATAAAGAGAAATTCAGACTGCCAAGTTGTGCTTTCTAATCTATGGTCAGTTATCTAACCAATCATGATTAAACTTGGCGAAAACAGGAATGCTTCAAGCCTTAGCTGGATTTATCAACTACTTCGTAATTTTGATGATGAACGGCTTTTATCCGAAAGACTTGGTCGGTATCCGCGTGTACTGGGACGATAAGACCAACAACCAGGTCGAAGATACGTTTGGACAAGAATGGGTAAGAAGGAAAGAGCTACACCGCTCTTCTCTTTATGCAGGAATGCGTATGCACCGTCCGCTCGTTATGCACGCTGTTCGTTCGTTCGTTAGGGTCAGGGGTTACCACATACGCGTCATCAACCGTCGTCCGTACCCCTCCCTTGTTATGATTTTTCAAATATATAATATACTAATGCATTCATTTTTTTTTGTTTTTATTTGTTCCGTCTGTTTCGTCGATGCATGTTTGTCATCGCAACGTTTCCCGCCCTGCAGGCATGATTCAAGCCCTTTCGGGATTTGTCAACTATTTCGTTATCTTATGCATGAATGGTTGGTACCCATCGTACTTGCTCGGCTTGCGAGTCTGGTGGGACGATCCCACCAACAATCAGTTAAAGGATTCGTACGGACAAGAATGGGTCTGTCTGATTTTAAAACATGGCGTGGATTGCGCTGGTGTTATTTTACGAAATAAGTGGAGAATTTAATTAACATTCTGCATTGTAGTTTGGGTTAACATAATTCAAGTGTGTGTTCTATCTTTCTAACGCAAATCTCTGAACGACATTCTTCGAGTGTGCTTTCCAATATTGTTTTATCCAGTTTTGGTTGAAATATTTTCTTTAGTTTTCGTGTGCTGTGTTTTTTGTTTTGTCTGGCCTTTGAGATTATATCTGTGGGTGTTTTATACACTCGAAACTTTGCTGTGAACGTGTTATCTGGCGCCGATTGATAAAATCGCAATGTAGCAGATGGAGTTGACCTCAAGTAGCGATACCGATAACAGACAACTGTGTTTACAGGAATTGTGTCTGGCTATGTGCATGCGATATTCTGTTTATGCGTTCCCTCTTCAGTTGTGCCTTGCTCTAAAACACATTCCATTATTTGACCACAATAGTGTTTAGTCTTGGCTATGTGAATTTAAGATATATTCTATATCTATAAAATAATCTCTAAAGAAAACAACCCTTGTCATGTAGTATCTTGCTATTTCCAGAGGAAGTAATGGTTATCGCGTAATATCGGGTGAACTGGATTCAAAGGCGTTGTGTTACGATTTTGGAATGTTTTTTTTATCGTTGGTGTGGAGTTTCATTATTGTCATATTATTTTGTATCTGTGAGTTTGTAACCAATATCTATTAATAATCCCTGTTTTTTTTTTATCTTCAGTCGTACCGTCAACGCAAGGTAGTAGAGTTCACCACTCACACTGCCTTCTTCACTTCGATTGTCATCGTGCAGTGGGCTGATCTGTTGATCTGCAAGACCCGTCGTCTGTCTATTTTCCAACAAGGAATGAGGTAATGATTGTTTCAGTATCTTCTTCTACTTAAGGACAGGAAATTCCACTGTGTTGGTTTAAATCCATGCTAATTAAACAACTCATTGTAGTGCACTAGTATTGTTAAAGAGGGTTGTGAATCTCAAGAGGTTGCTTGTGCATAGCAGTACCATGTAGGTATAGGGTGGTTGAAATTAGGATTGCTATCCTACTTACCATACGTCCAAAATAATGCCATAACCTACATACTGATACCTAGTAGTGTTTATATTTGGGTGGGGTAGCAGTTGTGATGTGAACTATTTTAAATACATTATTTTATTGCCTTTTTCCTTAACTCACATCATTTTGTCAAATAGGAACAAAGTCCTGATCGCCGGTCTATTTGAAGAGACTCTGCTGGCCACATTCCTTTCTTACTGCCCGGGTATGGATGTCGCACTTCGTATGTATCCGTTGGAATGGGAATGGTGGATCGTACCTATGCCCTTCTCCCTTATCATCTGGCTGTATGATGAAGGTCGAAGATATCTCATTCGGAAATATCCAGGAGGTAAGAATTGTTATCACGACTTATCATATTATTTACACTGTAGTATGAAGATTACTGAAATACAATTTAGATATTTGAAATATGCTTTAAAAACCAAACGCCATTGTCGAGTCATAAGATATTACCTATGGAGTCATATTTTATTTAAAAACCATTGAGCCTATTATGTAGTTCAATTTGAACCAGTCTGATGTAGTTTAACAAATTCTACAATTTCTTTTACAGGATGGGTCGAAAGCGAGACGTATTATTAACGTCTATCGATAACCCCTGCCCAACTCCCTCCCTTTTTTCCTCACCTCCCAAAATACCAAGTCGAAGTCATCATCTCCACGATTAATAGAAAAAGTTTTAATTTATTAATAATTACATTTTTTAACGAACGGTGTGTTGTTTTATGCCGGCAACAATGTACGAACGACGATTTCAATTACTAATTCATAGTTTTCCTTTAATTAATTTTCCGTTGTTTTGCTTTACTATTCTGTCGCTCAATTGTCGATTATCGGTAGATTTCAAACTGCGAAAATGGTTGACAGGCGAACACAATTGTAATATTATTTATGTCGCTTTCTCTATCTATCATCTTAGGCATCCGTTCTTTACTTGATATCAAAGTCAATGGCCGGCTAATTTTTTTCGCGTTATAGATATGGTGCCGGGGCATATTTAGTTTGACACGCAGGGTTTAATTGGAAACAAAATACTGTACAAAAATGTGTATATAAGACAGCATTTTGCCATGGCGTTTCTATAGTTATAGTAAATCTTATTAAAAAAAAAAAAATTGCACACACACTGTTGTCATTATCGCTTATCGTTGATTGAACTGTGCGTCGCGTGAGGAGTGTTCAGTATTTCAGATCTTTCAACTGATCCGGAATTTCATTTCATAATTTACTTTTCATTTCGAACGATTTTTACATCAGTAATGCTTGATCCATATTACTATCAAACGATTAGCTAACAAAAACGGTTTTATTATTCTACACGTTGTTGCACGACTTTTTAAAACAGTCAACTGTTGTTGCATGACATTTAAAACTACTACGCCATTCGATTAATATTAATAAATTTCAAAAGGAAGCAGGATACATACTTGTATATTGCCCAAGTCGTCAACTAGGCACCTCCTCCCTACGGCGCCAGTGCTTTTTTCGACCAGGTACTAATATCGCATTATAATTCTATTAGCTGCGTTCGCTTGTGTTGGATTTTAGACAATTTTATCAGTAATGGTAACACTTGCTAGTTTATTATTCTTATTCACTGCTGTTTTACCGATAGAGAATATGTCGAATATGTTATTTGTTAAAACAACGCCAACTAAATAGTATCAGCAAAATGCAGTGTCAGCATGTTGGTCACGTAATTGGAAATTCTAAGTTGATAATTACCATATAAGAAGAATAAAACTTACATGTTCGTTGAAGTTGTTTTCCTCCTTTTATTTATTCTAGTTATTTGTATTACTGGTATGTAATTGAAATCACCCAACACCAATGCATGTGTGCTTTTAATTTGTACAGCTCTCCCGGTCGCAGTTTTTCCACCGGTAATTGCCGGGGGATTTCGATATTGTTACTAGAATAATAATAATAATAAAATATGGAAAGCATCGCTTGAGAATGATTTTGTGAAATAAAATTTGATACTTTTTGTTGGACGTGTAATTACGGAGTTTGCGATTTTGTTATCAGGCTTTAGTTAGGTTTAGATCTTGTGATGGGTAAGGAAAGATATCTTTGTTTGTGAAGAGGAAACTGGATGTTTGTACACGCTTATCTCCCTGCGCAGGTTCCCACCTCGCAAGTCTCGCTGTAAACATTTGTTCAAATAGGGATTTTTATTACGGTCCCGAAGCACTTTCTTTTCGTCTAAATTGGTGGAATCGCAGAATTGCGTCGCAAATCGTCTTCACTCTTCTTTTGAGTAATTGCTTTGTCGTTGGATATTTTTGCATCTCGCTACTGTGTGATTACAATAATCGTGCAAGATCTAAAGTTAATTTTTATACTTGCTCTCAGATCGAAAAAAGATGATAAATTACCGTCTGGCTCGAGATAGCGCCAGGTTGATTACTGAATACTCGAAATCCGGGCGTATAGCCACCTTAAATATAGTCATGTAGTAACAAAGGTTGTTGTGTTACCTGTGGACTTTGATTCAACTATTTATGGGATTAAATTGATTTCAGTTTAGATTCTATTCGAATGTTAAAAAGGAAATGTTTTGTAGCATTTTAATCATAAAATAAAATCTATTTTTATGGAGAGTGGAAAAGGTTGTGAGATGATTAAGTAATTTTTTAACATTTTAAATGATCGATTACTTTTCAGTTTTGCTTGCTAGAATTTTTCCATTAATCTGTGCGAGAAAGCAGCTCCCCTCTATTTTTTCCCAGCCACCGAGCAGAACTTTGCGCCAAAGTATATTGAATTAAAACATTCGTGCAGCGAAGAGGAAATGTACTCATGAAAATAATCATTTTCATTCTGCAAACCTAATCTTCACGAAGATGAACGTTACTACAGATGCTGTGCACACGAGAGGGGAGCAGTGGACAAATGCAACTGCTGGATCGTGGTACGGAATAAATTCAGAGTTCGGTTTCATTTTCGAAGTTATCTGGAAGCGATGGATCATTCTCGAGTTCACGATAGGATTTCTGACCCTGGTAAATATTTACGTGGTGGTCGCGTTGTCGATATCGCAAAGGCAATTGCTGAACTGCGGCCAAAGAAGAAGAGCGGGTGATTCTGAGCTGAGCGAGGCATCTTCGCGGAAGATAGTAATCGCGACCTTACTAGCAGCAGTCTTCAACACTGTACGACAATTGTTTGTGGAAGTGGAACTAATCTCGCAAGTGTTACGTCCTACATGGTGCAACAGTCTTATTATGTTACGGGCAGTAACAAGCAACTTGGTGTTTATCTTCATTTACTTGTCAATGTGGTTTAGGCAGCGAGTACTGTATACCAAAACATCGATAAGGCATCTTACCAATCTTCCTACCAGATTGCTTAGCATTGGTACACTCCCTTTCGTTGCAATCGGACACGTCGCAATCGCTATCTTCTTCATGTCAACCCAGACCTATCATCCTACACCGAGCGGCTGTAAGCCTGTGCCAAACGAAACTATCCCAGTTTTCGTTATTTGGATCAGCCTGGGGGCTATTTCAATTGCTGGACAGGCTCTCTTGGTAGGATTGTTCTTGTATCCTTTGATCAAGCACAGGAACATTATGAAATCCTTCCGTCCGTCCAATGAGGAAGATAACTTGATACGTTTAATCCGAAGAACGTTTCTTACATCGCTCTGCAGAGTTATATTCGACATCGTGGCTTCTGTGACGAGGAGCCTGATATTTACGGAATACGCACTGACTCAAATTATTTCGCACTCGTTGTCAATGTCCGTAGGGGTCATGCTCGCTGTATTATCTTTCACTGATTGGAAACAAAAGATGTGTTTATAGGTCTGGGTGTTTGTAGCGTTCAATTCTAGATCATGCGAATGAATGAAAGTAGATATCATGTCGATCTCTATGCAGATGTAACGACGGATATAATATGTCGCGTAGCACTGTTTATATCCCTTCTCACCCTTCTGATAATGCACTGGTTATTTAAGCAGTGGCTTCGTATAATAAAACTGACAATCAAGATGAAGTTTAATCCAGTATACATACATAGAAGTCAGAATTATCAAACACAATTTAAAGGACACAGCATCAATAAACAGAGAGCGTCAATGGTTCGTACCCACTAAAATTGGTATTTTTCGTACTGGGTGCTAGAAGAAAGCATATAATAGATATCCAAATTATTGCAGGAACCATAATACTAGTTAGTGGTATGCAAATAAAGGTAACAAAGCATGTGAAAGGGGAAACTAACTAAATGTAACGAAATTATCGTAAAAATGGAGATTTTACGATTGACTTCATTTATCGTCACCACTAGATGGGGATATTTTATTAGTAGCACGCCGCCATTCCATCGTAGACGCGGCAATGACTGGATGCAGGATATTTAACTAATTTAAGCACTGTTAGAAATGCAGATAGAAGTAACTTAGATTGCAGCGTTATATAGACCTGACGAAGAGAAGCGCATGGAACACTGAAGAAATCAGGATCGAAGGTACCTATTTTGTTTCTTTTATATATTTTGGAAGTGCGTTTTATTTGCAAAAGTGATGAGGAGAGAAGTGTAAGAGATTGCATGACTTTATATTAGTTTGATTTCCTAGAAATCGTCCTATATTTGTAACAAGTTTGTTTCTATGATTCTGATACTGACATATTAGTCGTGAAGTGATAGTTACACATGAATGACTTCATAAAGCATGCTTGAGATGTGGAGAAGCAGGAAACTTGTTAATATCAGAAGCAAATAATATCAAATGCAAACTCTATCACCATCTCACCCTAATTTAATTTACATGTTTCGCCCTTTTTCTCTTGTTTTAGTGACTTTCCCACCGCTGTCGTCTTTCAGAATTTTGTACATTTCAACATTACTTTACAAACTATATATTTGTAGGTGTTGTTAGGTATTAGTTTGTTGAGAATGGTAATATTGTATATCGTGTTTATTGGGTTACTTTGATACACTTCGGATTACCAGTGAAGATGTACCGTATGTCTGAAAATCTTTTCTGTCTATGTTCATGCTGTGCCCTCTTATAACGCCTGGTCATTCTGACTTCTACATATCTATAACTACTTAGACTTCATCTTCAATTCGGTAGTTTATTATGAAAAGCCAAATTGCTGAAGCATGTCAGTGTTAGAAAGGGTCTAAACAGCACTGAGCAACATATTAAATCTGTTGGAGATGAAACGATATGTATATTTTTTATCATTCACATGATCTAGAATTGAATGCTACACTACGCTCATGGGTTTCTGCTGGAGCGAACAATTTATTCCTTCCATTTACTATTCCGGAAATGTCACAGCAGTCACCTCTGATTAGCATTAGTCTGTGTATTTTTTAGATCAAATAGAAACTACAGTATTACGTTGTTATACCACGCCCCGATTTACCATGAATTTGGATATAACTTGTTGGGTCATTGGACCTTTTTTAATAGTTAAACGCTAGAAAGGTGGACCCCAAACTTCTTTCGATGCCACCCCAATTTTTGAGAATATATATGTAACCATATATGAAACGCAGGCAAAAATCACTCATCCATGACTAAGTTTAGTTGAATTGCTAGTCCATGATGACTGCGATAATTGCTACTAACATCGCTGTAGTTACTCAATATGTAATGAGGTATATATAAGGTAGCTCATTTCTTCTTCATTATCCAATATTATTATTTGCATTTGTCACTTTGAATTGAAGGTAATGTTAGGATGAGGGTGACCCAATGGGTCACGGTTAGCTAAGTAGTTTGTAGTGTTTGTGTACAATTTGTAATGCTTCAAGTGCATTACAGATCGCAGAAAGAGGCAATCGTTGAGCCCAAATAGCATCATTCTTTGTTAGGTATACATACAACCTTTTTCTTGGTTTGAGTTAGAGAAAGTTATATATTCAATAATTATCAAGTGCGGTAAAAAATTATTATTTACTATTTATTGTTGTCGAGTGCATGCATATCACAGAGAGCAGAAATTACCATTGTAAATATATTTGTCAGTTGGATAGGATCGAATAAAAAGTTTTCAATTTATCACATAATAGGAATGCAGGTTTATTTCTCGTTAGGAGTGAGAATATATAGCAACAATTAAAGGCATATCTTTTATTCTTCTGTTAATTCATGGTGTATAATATTCATTTGAATGAAGTTTTTTAATAGTCATCAGTGCTTCTTCGCAGTCAATCATGTTGAAATACCAATTGTTGGTCTTGGCACAACTAACTAGTATTACCAAGTTAGAAGTCAAACGTTAGAAGTGGAATATTATAGACATTGAGAAATTGATGATTTCTCATGTTGATCTATGCTTAATGCATCAGGCGTTTGCTTTGAAATTTTCATTCCTTTTAACGAACAAAGAAATGTCTTTGACAAGAGCATCAATCATGTTGAAGTTGGACACAAAATAGGGAAACTACAAAAAACTAACTTTGAACATTAGTGTTGCATTGTCTTCTAAATTACATTTTTATTTAGAATGAGTAGTCATCTCCCAGCCTTGTTTTGACATCATGGCTCCTACAGAAAGTGGTAATCGAAAGAAGTACTGTGTGATATATAGTTATATGATGTTTACATTATTTCCATAACTTATTTACTGTGTATCGTGGTCAGCAGACAGTGTATGTATTTCCAATAAATATGTATACCCTACCATCAATTAATTCGGACACTTGGCTACAACGGACAACCTTCCCTCCCTATTAGTTCATTGTAATGAAGTTCGACTGTATATATCTTGAAATAAACAAGTGCCATCAAAAATCAATGAACAGGTGCCATCAAAAATATGATTTGAGTTTGGGTTGGTATTGTCACCTACCACTAACCTAACCCATACTGTCCGTAAGCCTAAAAAGTTATCGCTGAAAGTTCCATAAGTTCCCTGTGATATGCATGTTTACACTTCGCATTGTATATTGCAGCATAGGCTGAGTTAGCGTCCCAGTAACCTGATCGTTTTGGGCACTTCATTGCATTGTGAAATTACGTCCGCGAGATGGCGCATGTGAGTAAATTTCCCGTGCTCCTCCGCACCCATACAAATAATATACAATATTTATACGCAAACACATTATATTGCAGGATGCAGACACTTACTCAATGGTTGCTGAAATAAAAACACAAACTTAATAGGAATTTGCCATTTTACCCGACTCTAATTTAGTTAGGTGTAATGTATGTAAAAATATATCGAGCTAAGTTTAATTGGCGCTGATTTCATCTAATATAGTTTTTGAGAATTACCATAGTATGTCTGTAGTCGTGTTCAACAGTGGAAAAAATCAAACTATCGTAGTTAGTTGTTTTGTTCTTTTGTTCTTACGTTGCACTCATTTACGTAGCAGATGTTGAGAATTCAGTCGGGTGTAACTTGAGGAATTAAACAAAGGCCAGTTGTATCTGTGTGTGTCATTTTCTGGTCTCGTTCTTTCTGTACGACAAGTCGTTCCTTTGGTTTGAAAGATGCATTCGTTTACTCTGAATAATGGAACGAAAATGCCCGTGGTTGGCTTGGGCACATGGAAGTCAAAGCCAGACCAAGTGAGAACGGCAGTGGAGACTGCCATTGACGTGGGATATAGACACATCGATTGTGCTTATATTTATCAGAACGAAGAAGAAATTGGAGATGCAATTCAATCGAAGATAGATGAAGGGAAAGTAAAAAGAGAGGATCTCTTCATTACTACAAAAATTTGGCCTACGTTCTTTAACGGGCGTGTGAGGGAATGCTTGGAAAGAAGTTTGAAGAAATTGAAACTTTCTTACGTTGATCTTTGCCTAATGCATCAGCCGTTCGCCTTAAAATTTGTGGATGCCGACACGATCTTTCCCGCGGACGAGCACGGCCCGCTGTCTGACGATAGTATCGATTATGTCGACGTTTGGCGCGAAATTGGGAAACTTCAACAATCTGGGTTGACCAAGGAAATCGGTGTCAGCAATTTCAACGAATTTCAAGTTAACCGCATTATCAAAGAAACTCCGTTTGTGCCTGCTACCAATCAAATCGAAGTTCATCCATTCGTTGACCAGGAACCCATGGTAAAATTTTGCCAAGACAAAGGGATTGTTGTTACTGGATATAGCCCCTTTGGATCACCCGACAGCCCATTTTTGAAGCCAGGAGATCCAACTCTGCTTGATCATCCGGTATTAAAAGTGATCGCGGAAAAACACGGCAAGACTATCGCTCAAGTCTTGCTGCAGTATCAGCTCGATCGTGATATCATTGTGATTCCGAAGAGCGTTACGCCTTCACGTATTGCAAGCAACTTTCGGTGTATCGATTTTAAGCTCAGTGACAAAGATAAGACCGAGATCAAAAAACTAAATCGAAATTGGAAGACTTGCGACATTCAAATATTATCTGCACACACGTATTATCCACATAAAGAAAATTATTCCGAGTGATTCCTGATACTGGAATTTTTACCGTCTGGAAAGATTTTTGTGATCCCTCGTTAACATTCTATCAGTATTGCGAAAGTTTTTATGGGTTATCAGTTGGTTAATAAATTAAAAATTAACTTGCAGTTGTTTGCATTGATACGTGATGGTCGAAGCTAGCGTTACAATTCTATAGTTTGAGTTGCAGGCGTTAGTTAGGTGCGGGATTTACGCCATCGGTAAAGAGCCGAAGAAAAAAACGTTTGTTTTTTCATTCAGATATTCGAAATGTAAATATCCAATCGTCCTGAAAAGCTATAGTTTCTGTCATATATTGTAAGTATGCAGAGGAGTTACAAGCTGTATTCTGTAACTGTCAAACTGTAACTGTGACTGGGACTATTACAGGAACTATTATACTTGCGTGTATTTCATTTTAATTAAATTTACCCTAGAAAGCATGGTAAGCCAAGCCAATAGCTTTTTAGCAAAAAAATGATAACTCGTCTTCGCGTCCGCTCTGCCTAATGTCCTCGGCAAACTATAATTTGCTTCCCTTTTTATCGCTCATTTTGGTTACGCAGATGAAAGCATAAAACTAGTTCTTCGAGTGAAGTTAAACTAACTTCACACGCGCTCTTCTATGTATTTCGACAGGCAGGTTTTCCTCCCTAATGCAAAAGTTCTTGGTATTTTTTTTCATTCATCGTTTGTATTCAACGCGTTTTGTTTTGCGCGGAAAGTGCTTGCTAGCAGTGACGGTGCATTATTACTAATATTCCGTCTGGAAATAAATAGGATTAAAACCGAAATCTTCCGAAATACAGAATTCAGCTCAGAAGTAGGGAAGACATAACAGTGTGCTTTTTACACTACTCACCTTTCACTATACCATAGCCCCTAGTCTAATAATAACTGTACTGTAATTCAAGCAATGGTAGGTCCAACACATTGCTCCGAATGGATCCATCCTAACTTAAGATCTAGCAAGCTTCTGGAAGGATGCTGGACATTCAAATTTTGAATTATAATATCATCATGTTTTATTGATAATTTACTTTAAGCTATTATTTCTTACTACTGGATTGAATTGTAAAAATGCAAGCACCTAGTATAGCCCTCAATACTGGTGCAAAAATTCCTATAATTGGTCTAGGAACTTGGAAATCCAAACCAAACGAAGTTAAAGCTGCTGTTGAAGCTGCCATTGATGTTGGATATCGGCATATCGATTGTGCATATGCCTATCAAAATGAGGATGAAGTTGGGGAAGCGATACGCTGCAAGATTGAAGAAGGGAAAATAAAAAGGGAGGATTTATTTGTTACTACAAAGATCTGGATTTCTTTCCTTAATGGACATGTAAGAGA
Organism: Halocynthia aurantium; assembly: GCA_013436065.1. Taxonomy (NCBI): domain Eukaryota; kingdom Metazoa; phylum Chordata; class Ascidiacea; order Stolidobranchia; family Pyuridae; genus Halocynthia; species Halocynthia aurantium. The sequence continues at coordinate 17,530 of QXVX01004418.1, read as the reverse complement.
ATGCTTGGAAATGAGCTTGAAAAAACTAAAGCTTCCATATGTAGATCTATGTTTGATACACATGCCGTGTGCTATGAAATATGTGGAATCGAAAGATAAATTATATAACGTAGATGATAATGGTCTTCCAATTCTGGATCAATCTGCTGACTATGTTGATGCATGGCGTGAAATGGAACAGCTTTGTGAAGCTGGATTGACCAAAGCGATTGGAGTTAGCAATTTCAATGAGTTTCAAATTGGTCGTGTCATCAAGGAAACCTCCATGGTACCGGCAGTTAATCAGATTGAAGCTCATCCCTATCTGGATCAAGAATCTTTATGGAAATACTGTCAGAAGAATGGAATCTTGGTTACCGGCTACAGTCCATTTGGTACTCCAGATAATCCTTACCTGCCACCAAACAGTCCTAGTCTTTTACAAGAGCCAAAATTGCAAGTGATAGCTGACAAGTACAAGAAAACTGTTGCTCAGGTGTTGCTGAAGTATCTTCTTCAGCTGAATATTATCGTCATTCCGAAGAGCGTAACGCCACATCGCATTGCAAGCAATTTCGAGGTGTTTGATTTCACTCTTTCTGGTGAAGACATGGCAAAAATAAAAGATCTCAATCGCAACTTTCGTTTTTGTGATATGAAAGCATTTTCTGGCCACAAGTACTTTTCGTTCAGAGAGAATTACACTGAATGAATCAGTCAAAAAGCCTACCTTGTGATGTTGAATATTTACTTTTGTAATTAGATCAGTATATATATTCTGTGAAACTAATATACATTCAATTCTTCAAAGTGTTATAATATCTTTAATAATTTTCTTGTTTTAATTTCCTTATCAATCACCTCAATATTTTCTTAATCCTCATTGCTGTTGGTATTGCAATACAAATGGAATTACCCTTTCCTGGAGGTAATGGCAAGTACTTTGACAACATTTGATATATATGTGGAACTCTGAGGTACCTTATTTGACAATGAGACATTCCATTCTAGCAAGTTTTTGTTGTTGTTGTTGTTAGGATACATGGTGGAAATAGGTTTTAGGAACAAGAGATATATATGCTGAAGTCTGTAAGGCTGAGGTAGTAAAATAGACATATTTCAAGATAAAAATAACACAATGCCCTGAATACAGTCGAAGGTTGTTACTGGGACATCCGTTAGTTTGAACTGATTTACTGGGCTTGGCAAAATCCCTATTAAAATACAGGTAGTAAACTTCTTTCATAAGCAAAAGTCTCATTTGGCGTTAGTTAGCTGAAGGTCGTTAGTAAAATACGTGTTTGTGCGTTCAATTTCAATTACTGCTGCGCATTAATAGGCTTTGATGTTTATTTACACTGTTAACAAAGTATCGAAAAGGTTCTGTAGCTGTTTCAAACAAAGTGTCAATTTGAATTACTCATGCGTCAAATTCAACCGCTCCTTGCAATTACAACATGTTGCCGATCTTTAACATACTGCCATGTATTACAGTGTTACATTACTTCCACACTTTTCTTGGATGTCATTGTTAATAGATTTGGGTTATTATAAACAAAACACCACAAAGAAATCAAAATGAGGGCACTTAAACACACACGAGAGCAACGATATGTGATAGATGCTTTAACAGCGAGAGCGAGAGACAAATTACGTGCACAACATATAGTGCTTACGCAGGTAGCGCATTTTTCCACCATACACGAAGTTCGAAAGTCGAAGCATTGTTTGAACTCGGAATGGAAAATCTTTCAAATTCGGAGTTAGAAGTGTATAAGGTCTAACACTTCTTTCCAAACCAAACTGACTATAATATCATGATGTTTTATTATTCATTTGCCTTTAGTAATTATTTCCTAAAACTGTAAATTAGATTAAGGCTTAGGTAAATCTTGAAAATGCAAGCACCTAGATTAACCCTTAATACTGGTGCAAAAATTCCTATAATTGGTCTGGGAACTTCAAGATCCAAACCAACTGAAGTGAAAGATGCTGTTGAAGCTGCCATTGATGTTGGATATCGGCATATCGATTGTGCCTATGACTATGGAAATGAGAATGAAGTCGGGGAAGCGATACGCTGCAAGATTGAAGAAGGGAAAATAAAAAGGGAGGATTTATTTGTTACTACAAAGATCTGGATTTCTTTCC